>OY728147.1:1877076538-1877199038 GCA_963277665.1 Viscum album
TTAAATAATTTTTTTATTTACTAAAAAAAAACTTAAAATGATAAATAAAAAATATTTTAACTTTAAAAAAATATTTTATAATCAAAATTTATCTTATGTATATCCTTATTAAAATGATATAGTTATTAAAAATTTTTAGTAAGACATAATTAATTTTTTCTTTAAATAAAATAATTTAAATGTCCTAATCTCATCCAAGTGAACTCTAAAAGACACCATTTTCAACCAAAGGATGAATTTAAGTCGAAAAAAAACTTATAAAATGATATTTATAAAAGTTTTTAGGGTAAAATTTATAATATTATTATTACCCTTACTTACCCAATTTTACCCTTTTACTGTATTCATAAATATTACCGAATTTTTCTATTCATAATGCCCAAAAAATTAAATAAATATATTAAAAATAATTCAGGCCCTACTAATTCCAAATATCAAAATCAATTTCTAAAAATTAAAAAATAAATAGTTTTTCATAATAAATTTAAAATTAATCCCCATTTTTCATAATAAGTGAATGAGTTTTTAAAAGTTAAAAATATTGCAAAAAGATTGAAATATTTTTAACATCTCAGTTCAATGTAAAATTAATTATAAGGGACATTAATTATATTTAATGACAAAAAAATATATTTCTATTTATATTTTAAAAACCATTAAATATGATAATTTTAAGAATATAAAATCATTTTTTATGAAAACAGATGTTTTTCAATTAAAATTTAGTGTATTTTTTACTATTCAACAAAAACTTGAAAGTTATTAGAAAAAATATTAAAAAAATTCATCCAAAGTAAATTTTTTTATATACCACTTCAAAATAACATATTTTGTTTTATATATAAATTTTTAATGTGTCAAAATTTTAATTTAAAAAGGGGTTCTCCATTAAAAAGGTAGAAATTACCCATTTGAAAAAGAATATCGGTTTTATTAATTAAATAAGGTTTATTCATACCCTATGAAAAAAAATATATATTTGATTAATATAAAAATACTTTATTAAGTACATAAAAATATATATTTCATTAATTTAATTTACTAATAGTAATTCACTCAATTTTATTAAAAAAAATATAAATAAATATTTGATTTTATATTTTTTCATAAAAAAATCAGCAGTGAATGACTTACCCCATACATTTTCATAAGTTATTTATATGTATCCTCTCTAACCTAAATACTTGGTTAAAAATTTTTCATTTTTACACTAAAGGGAATCTCACAGTTTCGTTTTAATCTCACGATTGTGTGCAATGTAATCTATTGAAGAATCAAAAAATTATTTAGAGAAAAATATTTTATAAAAAACCTTCAGGTTTTTACATTCTACCTCGCTTAAAACTAAATTTTCTACCTCAAAATTATTCACTTGGATACAAACAGACGAGGATATATCTCCCTCATCATATCCTTAAGTTACCACGTAGCTTTGTCAAATTGGTGGTTCCACCACAAAAACTTTAAACAAATGAGTGGTCTTGTTTTGTAGAAACTTTTTTTCGCTACGATCTAGAATCTATATCGGTTGTTATTATTATTAATAAATATCTTTCTACAACTGTATGAATTCTATGTTTTTGTACATGTGAGGGATTAGGTATGTAATTTTAATAGGATATATATGTGGAAACACATCATTAGCTTGAGAGAGATTGAGTTTGTAGCTCTAATAGGTAAGCTACCTTCCCAATATAATATAGAATTTAAAAAGGACTGATATACCTAGGGATCAACTTGACCTTTTTTTAAAAAATATAATTACTCTATTCTAGATAGATATTCATAGAAAACACCTTGTCACCCCACTTCAAAACTCTAGGTATTTTCTTCGATTATAAGCAGAATTTTTTTTCGAATTTGAGATGCTCTTATGTGTTTTTTGAATAGATATGACCTTTTTCTGTCATTTAATCAACAAGATTAGGTCCTAATAGCTTTATTTCCCCAAAATCATTCTAGCAAGTTGGAATTTCTACACTTCTTTCTGAAGTGCATTGTGTTTTCATTTGTTGTCAATGAGGCATGTTGTTGTCTTATAATGAATGGATGTCAAGGAATGTCAAGATGTGAATGACAAAGGTTGTGATGGTGTTGGTGAGGAAAGGAGAAATGGCCATGGTACTAAGAGGGCATGTCCACTTAGGAGATTCACTAAGTGACATAGGATGTTTGTGGTTGAAAACATTCTCTATGAATATCAGACGATTGTAGAACTGATCTTAATGTTTTCAATACTTTGTATCAAGATGATACTAAGTTACACCACTTGAAGAATTGATGATGATGGGAGTATCATCATTATATCAGGACGATTGAAGAAACTGATCTTAATGTTTTCAATACTTGTATCAAGATGATACTAAGTTACACCACTTGAAGAATGAATGATGATGGAGTATCATCATTAAATCAGACCCCCGATTGTTGAGCTGTTCTTAAAGTTACAAGAACTTGTATCAACTGGATACAATGTCACAACAATATCAGAAGACCATTGCATTGTCTTACCAATGCATGAGGAGATGAGGAGAAACCATCCACAAACTCCTAAGTGGATGAAGTGGTTACTAATGAAGTCCATGCACTATCACTTAGTGGCATGTGAATCTGATTGAAGTTTCCAATTTGATATCTAATTAGATCAATAAAGAACATTGAAGACCCTATGTGATTCAGGAGCTCGGTTGATGAAGTACCTTCAAGAATTTCACTCCTAAGTGAAGATTAAATGTTGAGGAAGAATTGGAGGAATTCAAATGAAGAAGAGAAGATAAGAAGAATAGAGGTGGAGGCATTTGGCATTTGGCAATTGGCATTTTACACTTGTCAATTTGTTTTTCTTAACAAAGCACTTGTGTTTTTAAGTAGCAAAAAATAGCCACCAAGGAAGGCCAGCCGAGGGTCATCACCCAAGGCTCATGTGGGACTCGTGGTCACCACGCCCATGGGGAACCCTCAGGCCAAGGCAGCATATCCCTGAGGCAGGAGGTTGGGGCCGTGTATAAGCCCCGAGGCCACGCGGTGATGAAGCCCGCGCAGCGAGAGCGCGAGGAGCACGCCCGTGACATGCATAGTGGGCGCATAGCACGCCCGCGAGGAGTAGAGGTGGGCACAAGAGCGCGTCCGTAGAGAGAACATGGTGCGGGGCGACACCGTGGAGGGGGAAGTGCAACTGAGCGTTGAAAGGGAGCGCTAGGTTGATAAGCCGCGGAAAAACCGCGCTCCGTTTCGATGTGGGATGCGGAAAAATCACCGGGAGCGCATCCTGGCCACTCGATTGATCGCACGCCAGATCTCGGCCACACATCTAATCTGCCGCGGCCCATTCTGATCGCAGCCGTCCAAAGAGCTGATCCGACGGCTCTGAGGCGTCTCCTTCCTCGAGCTCAGCCGGAAGCCACCCGCGAGTTCCGTTCGAACCAGAGGCCATCTCGACGACGGTTCTTGAGCTCCCGACCACCATTGCCGAATCCGAAGGCTCCATTGAGCTCGTCCAGACCTACTGAACCTATCCATGCTTAAAAGTGGGCTTGCATGCAACGAGAGGAGAATTTGAAGTTCAGACGAAGCAACTGAAGGTGCGAGGCCATTCGGTGTTGATGCTTTGCATGGATTGGGTTTAAAAAAGTCCATGCGTACGCTTCCATGCACATTCATGAAGAGGAAAATAATGAAGGAAAAGAACCCGCGTGAACAGAAGAGAAAAAGAAGATTTCAAAGAATCTTGAAGATCCGAAATCTTCGGGAGATAAAAGATTTATCGCACGCAGATGATCTGAGACGTCTCTACCTATAAAAAGAGAGGTGAGGCTCTCATTGTGCTTGCTGAATCTTTGTTGAAGATCTGAAGTCCCACGAAGGCTCGGTGCTTAGCGAAGAACAGCCTGCGCGCACCACTTGCGCGGCAGTGAAGCCCAGAGCCATCCCTTGGCTCTGTGTGTTCCTTTTGCGCACCTCTTGCGCGAAAGAAGAGAAAGGGAGAGTCCCCTGCACGCTACCCCTTTGCGCGACAGGAAGGAGAGGTTGGGCAGCGCGACCTTGCGCGCTCCCTCTGTGCACCACGCCCCCTGCGCGGTAAGCACTTGTGTGCCCGCGGTGTTTCACCGTGCACACCCGAGGCAGTGGCCCTTGCACCAAGACCCTATGCGGCTATTGGAGAAAAGGATTGGCCGCACCCTTGCACGCCACCTTGCCCCATTGAGAAGGCCGAGACTTTGTGCTTGTGTGTCAAGTGAAGGAACCCTATGGGGCAGTGTGTGTGCATAAGTGGAGAAGGACATATTCGTGTGTGTGTGCAAGAAGGGAAGGAAAGGCCGTAGCCTTGTGCAACCAAAGAAGACCTGAGGCCTTAGTGCATTTGTGTGTGCATTCTTGAAGAGTGAAGACCACCACACTTTGTGTGTGTGTGCATTTGAAAAGAAGGCCGAGGATAGCTTGGGTGTGTGCAAAAATAGTGAAGGCCAAATACACACTCATTGTGTGTGTGCAAATCAAAGAACAAAGTTGTGTGTGCAAAACAACAAAGTGAAGTGGCCGAACCTAGTGTGTGCACTAAAAGTGTGTTCACCTAGAAGAAGAAGAAGAGGACTCACACAACGTATAACACACATTTATGTGTGTAATCAAAAGGAATTAAACGTTTAAAGGAAAAGAAGAGAAGGTGTGTGCTTGAAGTGATTACACCCTTTGTGGGTTTATTGAACCAAGAGATGAAGAAGGGGAGTGCATGCATGCATGCATGCACATGCACACGTGAACAAAGCCAAATCTGGTTGTGTGCATTTGAGGAGTCTAAGACCAGGAGATCTTGAAAATATTGTGATGCCATGCATTCAGTGCATGAAGTTGTGATGAAGTGAGACAGAAGACAAGATGAAGTGAAAGATATTATTTGGCTGAGTTTTCAGTAGTTGATCAAGACCAACTAACCTTATCAGAGGTTGTTGAAGTTTCTTGAAGAGAGAAGCCAGGTCATCCTGAGAAGGAGATAAATCCGGAGCAAGACGAGAAGACCTGTTCATCACAAGTGAGCAGAGGTACAGAGAAAGGCCAGCAGCCTTTATCCCAGGCTGCTGAGGATACTTGAAGAAGCTTAAAGTGAAGAAGAGATACTCGTGTGACTCGAGGAGCCAAGAGAAGACCCTGTG
Source organism: Viscum album (assembly GCA_963277665.1). NCBI lineage: Eukaryota > Viridiplantae > Streptophyta > Magnoliopsida > Santalales > Viscaceae > Viscum > Viscum album. Next base: position 1,877,081,689 of record OY728147.1, read on the forward strand.
GGACTCAGGGAGAAGAAGTCTTCAGTGGGATTCTGGAGCAGGCCAGTGGGACTCTGGTAACACTGTGGGACGCAGTATAAAGACCCTCCTGTGGGACTCTGGAGAGATACAATGGGACTCTGTATCGACCATTGTAATACTAACCGATTATAATGGAGAAACCATGTTGGGGTGTATAACCAACATGGCAAGGAAGTAGGCCTTTGGTGCCAAACCTTGTAAATCCTTGTGTCCTATGCCTTTACATTTACTGCATCATTCGAGGAAAGTCTGAGAGATACAAGAAGAGTGGATCAAGGCCTTAACAAGCCATAGAGGTTTAATTGATAAGGAATCAATTATTAAAAAGTTTTAAGGGATCACTGATTCACCCCCTCCCCCTCTCAGTGATTCACACTGATCTGGGCACTTCAATTGGTATCAGAGCGAAGGTTACCTCTAAAAGATCCAAGAGAGTCTATATGGAGTGCAGATTTGAGGAAATGAAAGAACAGCCTCAAATGGAGATATCTTCCAAGACTCAGAAAAATAGAAAGAAGAAACAGGCCAAGAAGATGAAGAAAGCCTGTCCTATCTGTGATGAAGCTGGAACAATGAAAGATATTCAAAGTGCAATCGAATATCTTCAGAAGACAGTCCCCAAGGAAGTGGCAATGTGTATAGCTACAGGCATCCTTGATCTTCAAGAAGAAAAATCACAGTTAGAAGAAGAAGCTAATGCAATGGAAGATCAATTGGCAAAAAGGGTTGGAATAACCAACACTCTCAGAAAGCTGGTGAAGGCTAAAGATGAAATCGTTTCTCTTTGCAATGAAAGAAATGAAGACACTGCTGAGGAATTGCAAATAAGCTTTTCTGAGAAATAAATCTTTATGATAATGATCAAAGAAGTTTTCCATGCACTGGAGAAGTTGCACAAAGTGTCAATGAATGTCAGAGATGCTCAACTCGAAGACAAAGTCAAAATGGTGAAGGAGATTGATAATTCATTGCTAGAAATGAATAAGGTGCATGAAGACCAGATAAAGCAGCTGGAAGAGAAATGGGAAGGAAGGCTAAGAACTATTGAGGATGAGAAGAACTCCCTTAACATGAAATTCATAGAACTAGAGGTGATATTGAAAAATCTGCAATCACCCAAAGCTGAATCCTCCCAGTCAGCTGAAAGTAGAAATGTTGCTACTCAAGTGTGCTTTGAGAAGGATGATTCTAAAAGAAAGACATCCTCTAATGAAAGGGCAACATCTTCTAAAAAGAAGGTACCATCGATACCATCTTGTACTCCTGCTTCTAAAAGTGTTTCTACTAAAAGTGCAGGATGGAAGAATAATTCCAAACAAGTATGGATGAAGACAATGAAGAAAGAAAGCTCTCCTGAAGCAGCACAACAATTCAAGACAAGTACCCTACAATCAGAAGGAATCAAAAAGTCAAGATTTGTGGGTCAATGTTGGTGTTGTAACAAATATGGGAATTGTGCAAAGGATTGTTGGTACAATCCACTGAATGCCAAAGCATAGAGGAATCCCATGCCTAGGGGGAGCAAGCCAGAGGAAAAGAAGTAGCATCCACAGGTCCAGAGACATCTGTTTACTGCAAATAGATTTGGATTACTTGACAACATCTGGGATGATTGCAAAAGTGGTCAAAAAGATACATGTCAATCTCCAACTGTATCTAGAGCTCAAAAGAAGAAAAGATCACAGATCCTGGCTCAGAAAGAATCCTTGGGAAGAAAATAGAAGAGAGGTGACAATTCTCCCAAGAAGATGATGAAAAAGGAAGAGAAGTCCTTGGAGTCTAAATCCAAGAAGGGTGATGCATCCAGAAGGACCACCAAGAAAACATGCTTCTACTGTGGAAAGAAAGGACACACCATGGATCTTTGTGAACAAGCCATGGAATTAAATAGAAGCAGACTGGACTCAAAAAGACAATCAATCCAGAAGAAGCAGAAGGGATTGATTGAAAACAAGTTGCCTAAGAAAGGTAGCTTGAAAGCATCGAAGGAACCATGTGAAATATCCAGAACTGAGGCCACACTTCCAAGTGACTTACTTGTCATATGGCCAAATCAGTTGCAACTTGCCAAAGATCTGCAGAGAGCTGAAGATGAAGTTCTGGCAATTGCTAAGGAAAAAGGGAAGAAAAATATTTCACATGAAGATCAAGTTCTGTGTGTGAGGTGCAATCAAGCTGGACATACTAGTGATAAATGCATGATTTTCATTCCAGCTCAGAAGGGATTCTTCAAAATAATGAAGATTGCACCAGGAGAATCCAGTGCTCAGAAGGCACCTAGAAATACAGGAGTCACACACAAAGAAGTTAAAGAGGTGTTGAGATCCACACCAGCACAAACATCATTGAAGATCAAACGTGAAAGTGTGAAGAATGGTGAAAATGGGACATCTCGGTTGAGAGAATCTTCTCAACCTTGTTGTTCACATTGATGAACCAAGGAGGTTCCATATTATTCCCTTATACATCTGGTATTTACATGTGCTAACATTGTAGGGAATTGAAGATGATGATCATTCTCAACTAGAGAGTGGTTTGGGCAGAATGGAGTGCACCCCTTGAGGTTGAGCCAATCTGAAGAAGATGGGATTCTTAGATTAATACCATCTTGGGAAAAGTGAAGGTAATCCAATCATACTTTCATCCCTTGTTTCTTAATTGTATTCATCACAACAATTAAGGGGGAGTATTGATTGAAGTCAAATGGATGAAAGGGGGAGCTTTATCATTGCACTGAACTTTCTAATGAGTTTTGTGAAGTATGTGCAGGATTTAGCAATTCATTGTTATATCTGAAAAATTTCAAACCCCTGAAGCATGATCTCACATGTACAGTGAATGATGGATAGCATTGAGTTCCTTGGTTACATCACTCTTGTTTTCTACACCGGGTTAGCCCAAGTAGACTTAGAGATGATTTACTAATGGTTCTTTGCTAAAGAAGAACATGTGACATCATCCCTCTCTTAGTGCTTTTCAAGAAGATGCTATTCGAAGGGAGGAAGAGATATTTTTGGAAGAGAACCACACCACATCTTTGCATTTGATTTCCAATAAGGGGGAGAAAAGATTGGGCACACATATTGACCCATTCATATGTGCTGAAAGAGTGTATTGACAACAAATAGAAAGGGGGAGATTGAAGTGCATTGTGTTGCATTTGTTGTCAATGAGGCATGTTGTTGTCTTAGAATGAATGGATGTCAAGGAATGTCAAGATGTGAATGACAAAGGTTGTGATGGTGTTGGTGAGGAAAGGAGAATGGCCATGGTACTAAGAGGCATGTCACTTAGGAGATTCACTAAGTGACATAGGATGTTGTGGTTGAAACATTCTCTATGAATATCAGACGATTGTAGAACTGATCTTAATGTTTCAATACTTGTATCAAGATGATACTAAGTTACACCACTTGAAGAATTGATGATGATGGAGTATCATCATTATATCAGGCGATTGAAGAACTAATCTTAATGTTTCAATACTTGTATCAAGATGATACTAAGTTACACCACTTGAAGAATGAATGATGATGAAGTATCATCATTAAATCAGACGATTGTTGAGCTGTTCTTAAAGTTCCAAGAACTTGTATCAACTGGATACAATGTCACAACAATATCAGAAGACCATGCATTGTCTTAACAATGCATGAGGAGATGAGGACAACCATCCACAACTCCTAAGTGGATGAAGTGGTACTAATGAAGTCCATGCACTATCACTTAGTGCATGTGAATCTGATGAAGTTCCAATTTGATCTCTGATTAGATCAATAAAGAACATTGAAGATCTATGTGATTCTGGAGCTCAGTTGATGAAGTACCTTCAAGAATTTCACTCCTAAGTGAAGATTAAATGTTGATGAAGAATTGGAGGAATTCAAATGAAGAAGACAAGATAAGAAGAATAGAGGTGGAGGCAATTGGCATTTGGTAATTGGCATTTACACTTGTCACTTTGTTTTTCTTAACAAAGCACTTGTGTTTTTAAGTAGCAAAAAATAGCCACCAAGGAAGGCCAGCCGAGGGTCATCAACCAAGGCTCATGTGGGACTCAAGGTCACCACGCCCATGGGGAACCCTCAGGCCAAGGTAGCATATCCCTGAGGCAGGAGGTCGGGGCCGTGTATAAGCCCCGAGGCCACGCGGTGATGAAGCCCGCGCAACGAGAGTGTGAGTAGCGCGCCCGTGACATGCATAGTGGGCGCATAGCACGCCCGCGAGGAGCAGAGGTGGGCGCAAGAGCGCGCCCGCAGAGAGAACATGGTGCGGGGAGACACCGTGGAGGGGGAAGTGCAACTGAGCGTTGAAAGGGAGCGCTAGGTTGATAAGCCGCGAAAAAACCGCGCTCCGTTTCAATGTGGGACGCGGAAAAATCACCGAGAGCGAATCCTGGCCGCTCGATTGATCGCACGCCAGATCTCGGCCGCACATCTAATCCGCCGCGGCCCATTCTGATCACAGCCGTCCAAAGAGCTGATCCGACGGCTCCGAGGCGTCTCCTTCCTCGAGCTCAGCCGGAAGCCACCCGCGAGTTCCATTCGAACCAGAGGCCATCTCGACGACGGTTCTTGAGCTCCCGGCCACCATTGCCAAAGCCGAAGGCTCTATTGAGCTCGTCCAGACCTACTGAACCTATCCATGCTTAAAAGTGGGCTTGCATGCAACGAGAGGAGAATTTGAAGTTCGGCCGAAGCAACCGAAGGTGCGAGGCCATTCGGTGTTGTCGCTTTGCATGGATTTGGTTTAAAAAAGGCCATGCGTACGTTTCCATGCACATGCATGAAGAGGAAAATAATGAAGGAAAAGAACCCGCGTGAACAGAGGAGAAAAAGAAGATTTCAAAGAATCTTGAAGATCTGAAATCTTCGGGAGATCAAAGATTTATCGCACGCGGATGATCCGAGACGTCTCTGCCTATAAAAAGAGAGGTGAGGCTCTCATTGTGCTTGCTGAATCTTTGTTGAAGATCTGAAGTCCCGCGAAGCCTCGGTGATTAGCGAAGAACAGCCTGCGCGCACCACTTGCGCGACAGTGAATCCCTGAGCCATCCCTTGGCTCTGTGTGTTCCTTTTGCGCACCTCTTGAGCGAAAGAAGAGAAAGGGAGAGTCCCCTGCGCGCTACCCCTTTGCGCGACAGGAAGGAGAGGTTGGGCAGCGCGACCTTGCGCGCTCCCTCTGTGCACCACGCCCCCTGCGCGGTAAGAACTTGTGTGCCCGCGGTGTTGCATCGTGCACACCCGAGGCAGTGGCCCTTGCACCAAGACCCTACGCAGCTATTGGAGAAAAGGATTGGCCGCACCCTTGCGCGCCACCTTGCCCCATTGAGAAGGCCGAGCCTTTGTGCTTGTGTGTCAAGTGAAGGAACCCTATGGGGCCGTGTGTGTGCATAAGTGGAGAAGGACATATTCGGGTGTGTGTGCAAGAAGGGAAGGAAAGGCCGTAGCCTTGTGCAACCAAAGAAGACCCGAGGCCTTAGTGCATTTGTGTGTGCATTCTTAAAGAGTGAAGACCACCACACTTTGTGTGTGTGTGCATTTGAAAAGAAGGCCGAGGATAGCTTGGGTGTGTGCAAAAATAGTGAAGGCCAAATACACACTCATTGTGCGTGTGCAAATCAAAGAACAAAGTTGTGTGTGCAAAACAACAAAGTGAAGTGGCCGAACCTAGTGTGTGCACTAAAAGTGTGTTCACCTAGAAGAAGAAGAAGAGGACTCACACAACGTATAACACACATTTATGTGTGTAATCAAAAGGAATTAAACGTGTGAAGTAAAAGAAGAGAAGGTGTGTGCTTGAAGTGATTACACCCTTTGTGGGTTTATTTCACCAAGAGAAGAAGAAGGGGAGTGCATGCATGCATGCATGCACATGCACACGTGAACAAAGCCAAATCTGGTTGTGTGCATTTGAGGAGTCCAAGACCAGGAGATCTTGAAGATATTGTGATGCCATGCATTCAGTGCATGAAGTTGTGATGAAGTGAGACTGAATCCAAGCTGAAGTGAAAGATATTATTTGGCTGAGTTTTCAGTAGTTGAGCAAGACCAACTAACCTTATCAGAGGTTGTTGAAGTTTCTTGAAGAGAGAAGCCAGGTCATCCTAAGAAGGAGATAAATCCTGAGCAAGACGAGAAGACCTGTTCATCACAAGTGAGCAGAGGTACAGAGCAAGGCCAGCAGCCTTTATCCCAGGCTGCTGAGGATACTTGAAGAAGCTTAAAGTGAAGAAGAGATACTCGTGTGACTCGAGGAGCCAAGAGAAGACCCTGTGGGACTCAGGGAGAAGAAGTCTTCAGTGGGATTCTCGAGCAGGCCAGTGGGACTCTGGTAACACTGTGGGACGCAGTTTAAAGACCCTCCTGTGGGACTCAGGAGAGATACAGTGGGAATTTGTATCGACCATTGTAATACTAACCGATTATAATGGAGAAACCATGTTGGGGTGTATAACCAACATGGCAAGGACGTAGGCCTTTGGTGCCGAACCTTGTAAATCCTTGTGTCCTCTGCCTTTACATTTACTGCATCATTCGAGGAAAGGCTGAGAGATACAAGAAGAGTGGATCGAGGCCTTAACAAGCCATAGAGGTTTAATTGATAAGGAATCAATTAGTAAAAAGTTTTAAGGGATCACTGATTCACTCCCTCCCTCTCTCAGTGATTCACACTGATCTGGGCACTTCACTTTCCATAGAGGGATTCATAAGGATCCATCCAAATACTGGAGTGAAATATTTTTTTGTAAGAAAACTCCACTAAAGGTAGATGTTGATCCCAAAATCCTTTGAATTCCATAGATTAAGATCTACACAAGTATTATAGAGTTTGAATTGTAATATGAGACTGAGCGTCTATCTAAGGATGATAAGTAGTGCTAAAACATAACTCTCTATCCAGATCCCACTGAATATTTTTCCATAACTTTGAGGTAAATCTTGGATCCCAATAAGATATAATGGAAAGTGGTACTCCATGAATTCTTACCACTTACTTTACATATATCATAGAAATATTATGAAAAGATAAATCCTCTCTAATAGAAATGAAGTGTATTGAAATCGTAAGGTGATCATATATAACACATATAACATTATGGATTTTATATGTTTTGGGAAGTCCAATGAAAAATTACATAGTAATGTTTTCCCATTTCATTCTGGTATGGGTTATGGTTGTAACATCCCCTTGGAATTATATCTCTCAATCTTAACTTACTGACAAACCAAGCACCAGGAGACATATTCATCAATATATCTTTTTATGCCATCCCACTAGAAATACACTTTGAGGTCTCGATATATATTTATGATTCTTAGGTGAATATAGAATAAATAAATATGAGCCTCATCCAATACATCCTTATTTAATTCTTGTATGAGAGGAATACAAACCATATTCCCAAACCTTATTATTCCGTAACAATCAAGGTTGAATTCAAGAACATTTGGCTCATTATTTTTTATCTCTACATCTTCCTTATGTGCCTCCTTAATAATCACCTGTATATATGGTTGAACATTTAGTGGTGAAAGATAAGATTTCTACCCTTACTTTAAAATTTCAAGATCCATAATTTGGAAATTCATAAATAATGGATTCATTGTGATCCACATCATGGATAGTATGGTATGTTACTTTCCACTTAGAGCATCTTCTACCTTGTTTATTTTATGAGGGTGGTAATGCATTGAGAATTCATAATATTTAATCAACTACAACCATCTTATTTGGCGCATATTCGACTATTTTTTTGTAAAAATATACATTAAACATTTATTATAATTATAAATATCACACCTTTCACCATAAAGATAATGCCTCTAGATCTTTGATTAATATATCACTGAATCTAACTCCAAATAATGAGTTGGGTAATTTTTCTCATGGATTTTAAATTATAACGAGGCATAATATATCACCATATAATTTTTCAGGAGAACACATCCTAGACCCTTTTTGGATTCATCATTATAGATCACAAACCTTTCTCTACTACAAGGCAGTGTGAGCACTAGTGTACTGGATAACCTTCTTTTGATATCTTTGAAATTATCTTCACATTACTCCATACACACTAAATTAACTCCTTTTCAAGTCAACTTAGTATGTGGATTATATAATCGTGAACAATATTTCACAAAACATTGATAATATCCATCAAAATCAAGAAAAATTTGGATCTCGGTTACCGTTGTTGGTCTCATCCAACTTTTAATAACTTCTAATTTTTTTTAGATCCATAGATATACCTTATTTTGAGATTTTTTGACCCAGAAATTAAAATTTCTAAATCCAAAATTTACAATTGGTAAATTTTTCATAAAGATTCTCCTTTCTTAGGGCCTTCAATACACTCCTCAAGTGATCTTAATGTTATTAATTTCTCTTAGAAGAGACAGGAATATTGTCTATAAAGACTACCAAAAATTTATTAAGATAGTCTCTAAAGACTATATTCATTCGATCCATGAATATAGAGGGTGAATTAGTAAGACCAAAAGGCATAAATATAAATTCATAGTGTCCATACCTTTTATGGAATTCCGTCTTTGGTATATCCTACTTATTAAACTTTAATTGATGATATCCTAAACAAAGATCAATCTTGGAAAAGTATTGAGATCCACGTAATTGGTCGAAAAAGTCATCAATGCCAAGAAGATGATATTTTTCTTGATATTGATCTTTTTATGTTCCCAATAATCAATAAAGAGTCTCATTTATCCATCTTCCTTCTTAAAAAACATAATAAGTTCACCCCAGGGTGATGCACTTGGGCATATGAATCCCTTATAAATATTCTATTGGTGTTTATTTTTCAATTCCTAGAACTCAATTGGGTCCATTTTATAAGGTGTATTTGAAATAGGAATAATACTAGGTATGAGTTAAATTGAAAACTCAACTTCACAGTTTGGTGGAATACCTGGTAATTATTCGGAAAAGACATCATCAAAATTTTGTAAAATGGGTGTATTATTAATTGTGAGTTTCTCCCCAACCATTTGAGATAGATAACCTTCATTTATTGGGATCAAGACCCACAATACATAATAAATTTATACTCTAAGATTGTATTCATTATTTCATCAATAGATAATCATATATTGATTTGGAAAATGAAATGTGAATTCCCTTCTTGGGAATTTATATGAGCTCTATATAGAGAAATATAATCCACTCCAAGAATCATATAAAATTACACTATAGGAAGGATCACAATATTTTTAAGAAGAAGTTTCCCACAAACTTCAAATGAAGAAGAATTATAATATTTTAATGCGACTATTGTGCCATTAGGATTTGTCATAGATATATCAACTTATAATTGTTGAGCTAATACGGTGATACCCTTAGAAAGTTTTTCATAAATAAAAGAGTGGGTAGATCCAAAATCTAATAAAACGTTTTCTACTTTAGATTGGATGGTAAGTGTACCTTTAACCACTTCATTATCATACTCTACATCACTGATAGCGATCACATGTGAATTTCCTTTTTCGTTGGAATTAATATTTTACTAAATTCGATCATCATCAATAATCATTGGATTTGGGAATTGATTGGAATAATTCCCCATTTCCTTGCACTTGTAACATTGAAGTGTAAAAGGTGCATTCTATATATCCATTTCTCTATTCACATCATCATACATACTTTTCTTATGACTTCATCATTATAATGTCCAATGAACTTATTTTCCACACCCTTTAAGATAATTTTCTACATGTTTCTATCCACACTTTGAACAAAAGGAAAAACTCATCTTCGTTTCAGTGCGTTCTTTATATTTTCCCTTTAATTACATTTTTATCTTCTTATCAAACCTATAGGAATGATGGGTAACTAAAATATCCATCTCAACCTTAGGATTTGGTCTAAATATTTCTTCATAGCTATTGAAGTCACTTATGGATAATTGAATTTATAGACTTGGTTTTAAGCCACTAAATAATCGATCAATTTTACTCTCAGGTTGGATAATAATTCTAGAAGTGTAACTTAAAAGTCTTGTAAATTTTTTTTATATATACCAAAAGATTCATCTTCCTTTTTATTTTCAAGTTACTCTTTATCCATCTTTTTTTTGAGGAATACAGGGATTGTACTTATTGAAAAATATGGTCTTGAATGCATCCCATTCCATGTATTCAATTTAATATATTTCCCTCATATTCTTGACAAGGTTCCACAGTTGATTAGCTTCACCTTCTAAATGGTAGATTGCTAAGAAGAATTTATCATGTTCTGAACAACGGAGAACTGAAAATATATTTTCAATGGTACTGATCCATTGTTCAACAACTAGTGGACCAGAAGACCCACTGAAAAAAGGTGGATGCTTCCTCATGAAGGAATCAATATAATGTTTTTCCCTCATTTTATTGTTTTGAATTCCTGCATGATTCATAGCTTGAGAAAGTTGTGTGAGAATATATACAATATTTTTTATTGTAGTTCCCATACCATATGGTTTCTCTAGAGGACTATAATTTCTTTGAACATCATATTCAACATTAGCTTTATTCCTTTGGGTTCCAGTCATTGAATAAAACCAAGAAGCATATTGTGAGAAACACTAATCATAATGAAAAAAACATAATCAAGAAAAAATTTTCAATTTAGGACACTTTAGGTTTTATAAAAAGTTTTTAATAATAATTTTTAAAACACTAGGATTGTAACCTATACTTTGACATATAATTTGGGTTCTTACTATGGTTTTGTCATCCTAGTTTCCAAAGGTTGACTATACCTTTCCTCTGATACCAAATATAATGACCCATACTTTACACACATTGATATTAATTCAAAGTTGAAAAATATTCATTAAAAATATCACAAATCCTAGACAAGACCGTATAGGTATAGTGTCTTTAGAAACCGAAAACATAAAAAACTAGTTAATAAGACATATTAATTATCTCCCACTAATTTAATCATAACTTGACCCTTTTTTGACATATCTTACTTAGTACCCTTCTTCATGACTCTGGAAAAAGAGACATATGAAAGGGTGATCCTAGATTTCCAATAAGGGAAAATGAGAGAGATATCAATCATATCATAATCATAAGATATCAGTACATAAGTTTTAAAAATAATGTCATGTATATGAAAGATCGTGATATCATGCCATGGGATAAATCATGGAAGTTCATAAGAATTAGTGAACATAATCCCAAAAGTCATTACATAAGACATGAATTTTTGTGAAAAAACATAACCATATAAAATAATTTCAAATTATTTATATCTCATTGCCAAGAACATCACAATATATGAATTCCATTACTAAACTAAGTTCACTCCTCATTATAGCCTTGTTTTACTAAACCGAGATCATTTCACATTCCATCCATGTCTATCTCATGAGATATAAATATTTACCCAATGAATTAGAGTTAGATATAGGTCCCAAACATCTTATAATTAAATCATTCTTATATGTTCTGTAAAAACATAAATCATTCATCATAGCATCACCTAAGGAAAAAAATGGGTTTCTTAAACCTCATTCCATCATAATCCATATAAAATAAATGGATTTCATAAATATAATTCAAAAAAAAAAAACAAATTAAATCATAGTAATAATAGAGATATAAATATTACCCTATTTAAAGAATTTTATTTAAGAAGGAAAATAATTTTTATAAAACACTTGAAATCAATTCTTGAAGAAAATATCCTTTCTTCTTTAGAAACGTTTTCTATTCTCAAAATGCATTGAAATTTTAGAAGAAAATAAGTTAATTGAAAATAAACTTTAAATATTGTAAAATAATATTTGTGGAAATAAGGCATTATAAAATCATAAAAATCTATTCATTCTGTATAAGTTAAAAAAACATTCTCCTTGTACTTTTTCTGGAAAAATCAAAAAGTACCTCCTATCGAATAATGACAAAAGAATCATTTAATACCATTTAATAAAATTCACCAATGGGTAAAATTAAATTTAAAAAATTACAGATGAATAGAAATAATAGTATATATTTAGGAAACATTGACATGGATAATAAATATACCCCAGTAAATACTTACGTATAAACAATCTCAGATGATAATGATATTGAAAAATTATCCATTACCTTAGGTCCAATATCTGTCATATGTATGAAAAACTCTTGTATAATCATTTAACTAATGTCATTGACTTATTCCAGAATCATAGTCATTTTTATGATATCATATATGATCATATTATCATTTGTTTATTAATAAAATATCATTATTACTTACTATTCGGGTATTAACTACTTCATTTGCTTATGTATGTTTTGTCAAATATGTTCTGGTTCTCCTTATTAGGTCATAGTTATATCATTAAAAAATGATATGATCATAATATATACTAGATTTATTCATTATTTAAATTTATATAATCATGCTTTCATGAATATCATATAGAATGAATTGCATCACATTGTGGAGATGGTAGGCCGTACGTACACACGAGGGATGGTATCATTTCCATAATTGTTGAATGTTATTGATGTGAATAGTGTATAATATTTAAAAATCAGTATAATATCATTATAATAATATATAGTTATTATTTAAATCACTATACCCATATATGTAAGGTGGTGGTGAAAAACCAATTACACCACAGTGTGGAGATGGTAAGCCATACATACACACGCGTGGTGATTTCATTTTTCCTAGGATGGATAGAAAGTAGAATATTGTAGTTTTATAATCATAATAACATCCAAGTATATAATTTATACTGGATTTATTACTCTATAATTCAAAAAATTAGGAATAGTAAGTAGCAGAAGAAAGAAGTTTGAAAAAATCGGTAGATGAGATTACCTCTTCTTTGACGTCGTTTCTCTACATCTCCTCTTAGAGCACTAGAGTTGGTCTTTGAATAGGACCAGAACCTATAGAATGTAACTAGGGAATTTGATAAGAAAAAAATACTGGGTATTGATAATATTTAAGGCTCAAAGTGAAGTGAATAGGTGAGGGAGTATGTTCCCTTTTATAATTGAGGTGAGGGGCACTTTTTTTATCTAAAAAAATATTAATTTATAATAAAATTGAACCCCATCCAAAAACCTCCAAAATATTTCAATTTTGATAATGATATGAGATAAAGTTTTAATATAATAAACCAATATATTTTAGACAAGTTTTATCTATCAATTTAAACCTTATCATTATAATTAACACTTAGTTATTCTATATAATTTTTAACTTGGGTAACCAATAATTCAATATTAAAAGGGTGAAATATTTACTTATTTGATGTAAATTAGACCAAAAATAAACTCCTTAGAACATTTTATACATATATTAATTATTAAATATTTTTAAAAATGTATTGTGATTTTTAAATATTTAATAAAACATTATTTTGATAAACAATAAATTGTGTCAATTTTGGAAATAATCAATTCATTACTTTTTAAAATTATTAAGACAAAAAGTTAACGTAAAAATATATTTTATTATATTACTAATAGGTCAAGGTCATATATAAAATTAATTATATATATTAATTAGCCAAAATATATTTAATTTAATATATTTAATAACATTTATTTCTTATATCTATTAATAAAATAATTACTACATCAATTTTGTATAATTATTTATTATACATGATTTTTGAAAAATAAAATTAAAAATAAAATACCATGATGAAGATAAATCTACTGGATTTAAGAATAATATTTTTATTCTAATTTAAATTCTGGAAAATCCAACATTTAAAATGTTATACTTATTAGATAATGAATGTAACAACTTTAAAATCACTTGAAATAAAATAATATAAGTATCACAATCTCTTCTATAAGGCTCCAAATGGTCCATAAGTTGACCATTTTATGGTTACGGTCAAGATATACTAGAAAAATTATATTTTTATTGTTTTTATGTCTTTTATGGTTATTATAATTTTAATCAAAATTGTTTTATTGATTGCCCATTAATTAATTTATTTTTACATCATCAAAGTATATGTCTTTAAGGTAATCATTTATTTCTTAAAAATTAAAAATAAATTTCCATGATAAAGAAAAAAATTTTATATTTCAAATGAGTATTTATAATTTATTTTATATTCTATATATCTTTATATAAAAAATTATATAGTTATTAAAATTTGAGTAAGTCATATTTAATTTTTCTTTAAATAAAATAAAATTAAATGTTCTAATCTCATCTGAGTGGATTCCAAAGGACACCATTTCAACCCAAGGATGATTTAGGTCAAAAAACACTAATTAAATGATATTAAGACAAGTGTTAGGGTAACTTTATAATAATATTCTTACCTATAATTACTCGATTTACCCCTTTACCATATTAATATAAATTACCAAAGTTACTATTCATAATGGAAAAAAATTAAATAAATATATTTATATAATTTGGAATAAATTATTCCAAATATGGAATAAATTTTTTAAAATTAAAAACACATAATTTTTTATTATTAATTTAAATTTAATCCCGTTGTTAGAAAGAGAGAACGAGTTTTAAAAGTTAAAACATTGCAAAATATTGAAATGTTTTTACATCTGAATTCAATGTAGAATTAATTCTAATGAAATAAATTACATTGAATTGTAAAAATTTATTTTATTTATTCTTAAAACTATTCAATATTATAATTTAAAAATATGTAGTATTTCGATAAATTTTTTTTTTTCAATTAAAATTTACTATATTTATTCTATTCATCAAAACAAGAAAGATATCAGAAAAATATTAAGAATTCATGAAAAGTAAATTTTTTTTATCCTAATTACAAATAACATGTTTAAGTTTTCATATAAAAATGGTTAATGCTTCAAAATCTTAATTTAAAATGGTTTCTCTAGTAAAAGGTAGAAAATAACCCTTTTGAAAAAATATAGGTTTTTATACATCAAATAGGGTTAATTCATGCCCCATGATGAAAAATATATATTGGATGAAGTTAAAAAATATTTTATTAAGTATATTACATATATATTTAATTAATTTAATTTATTACTATTATTTCACTTAATTTATTAAAAAAAACAAAAAAATAAAATTGATTTATATTTTTCATAAATAATTTGTCGTGAATGAATTCACCACTCATTTTCATAAGTTATTTATATTTATTCTCGCTAACCTAATTAATAGGTTAAAATGGTCATTTTATACTAAGGTAATTTTTGGTTTGTTTAAACTCACATTTACATGCATTGAATGCTATTGAAGAACTAAAATTATTTAGGGGAAATATTTCATTAAAAGATTTGGGTGTTATAAAAAATGAGTCTAACAATTGGATGATGCTGATTAAGTCATATATGAATCTTTTTTTGATAAGGGTTCTATTCAGTGGGGTGGATCACATCCTTGTAGTTCCAAATTAGAGAAATCCTAAAAGATCTAGATCATATTAAGAAGTGGCCAAGACACTTCATTCTGTATATTATTTTTATTAAACATACTATTTAATCCTTTTATGGAATACATTAGGATAAATGAATTGGACATTTAAGAGGAAGTTAAGGAAAAAGATATTTGTTTGAATTTCACTTTGAAAATGGAGTAGTCTTGATAAACTAACTACTTGGTAATTTTGTTATCAAATTTTATGTCTTCTTTTCTAGAACTTCCTTACATTCCCCATTATCTTTGGGGGAAGTATTAAAGATGCAAGTTACCTATGTTGGATGTATTCCAAATTTAAACTACCCTAATTTGAAAATATTATGTATAATTTCCTTATAGTTTAAAAATATTGAATTTTATGCCTCAACATTTGATGATAGGGGAAATAATATGGCTGGTTATTGAGACTAATCAAAGGTTACAATCATAGCTAAAGATCTTTTGTGAGAAATAAACCAAAAGGATTTTTTTATATCCAATGGATAATTAACATATTGTGAAAGATGTGAAAATCCTCACCAATGATTTTTTTTATTCATATATTATAATAAGATAATTTAGAAAACGATGGGGGTCTTTCCACATTAAATTAATTAAGATTATATCTAAAGAATTATTAACTCATCTTAGTAACTTTCTTCAATTAAGATGTTGACCATTTGAAAAAAATTTCTATATTACATTTATTATGTATGAAGGAAACAAAGTACAACCCCTCAATTCGTGATACACACATGCTCCTTTGATATTTGAACAACATTGATGGAATACTGGGTGCTAGTACAACAAATTGATCATCTTGTGTTGATTTTCTTGATTACTTCATGATCCTTTGGGATTTAAGGATTCTCTCTCATTATTCTCATTCTTAAGAGGATTAGAGAAGATGGAGGAATCTAGAAAAAAAGTACATTGTGTGTAATGATTTTCAATTCTCGATTAGCCCTACATTATAGACATAATAATCCTTTTAGAGAGATAGGGTTTATAATAAACTATTATTTAATTACAAAAATAAAATTAAATAATATAATAAACCCCATATAACCCCATGCAATATAATAATAATAACATTTTATGGAGTGCGCTAACCGAAACAATGATGAATATTATTTCATTGATTTTCATATTATTATTTATCCCTAGAAAAGATCTTAGTCCTCTCATTCTCCATGACATTTATTGAATACCCTGATAAATTTTTTTATTGATAAATAAATATTTTATCCACAATCTAGTGAATATATATTTATTAAATATCTAATAAATAAAATAAATATTATATTCACAATATAGTGAGTGAATATTTATTTAATATTCATGATATTGATAAAACATGAATAAAATTATTCCTCAGTATTGATAATAATATTTATTCCACTATTTAAATTCAAAATGAATTTAATTGAGATTAATTAAAACACTTAGTATGTGACCTTTTATGATTATTTCTTATTGACACTGAACAGTCCAACATAAGGTCTAATATTACTATCTATAAATAGGTCAAGGATCCCAAAAGAAAGAACTTAGTTTCACAACATCAAAAACCATATATGAACACTTACTATATAATATAATATCTTTATCAAAATATCTCTTCAATAATTATGCCCATATGTGTCATCTCCCCATTTAATTGATATTTATTTCTTTAACTATATGAAATAAAATTATCTTTACACCATGAACATGGAATTTAATGAAAAATTCTAATTTAAATAAAAGGACCAAGATATCAAATTCTATAAAAATGGAAGGGAAAAATCCTTCCCCGACTAATATATTAATATAATGTATTTTATGATGCACCAAACATACCCTACTTCCCATGAAAACATGGAATCACTATTTTGGTTAGTAAATTAAAATGCATAAGTCATGAAGTTCATTGATAATAATCTTAAAGTTAAGTACCATTAAACATTCTTATAGATATGCATATCCTATAACAAATAAACATGATAAATTCTTACTGATAGGTATATTCTCATAATCTCCCAAATTAGAGATAACTAAGTGGGAACTTCATGAGAAGAAGTATCATCAGCTTATGAGTACCAGAACCTAATATTCAACATACTATATGCCCCATCATAGACTATTATTTGGTTGTATAACTATATTTAAGAACATCATTATAAAATTTCAAGTTTCTCATCATAGTTGGGAAATAAAATAACTTTATCAATGCGATAGATACTATAGGATATTGTTACATTTATGTCATGAAGAACAATAAAAAATATATAATAAGATGATTTATTAAAATTTAAATATTTGAATACACATGTAATCTGAAGTACAATTTTTTTTTCTAGAATAACAACAACAAATGACTCCCATGTGGATTAGATCTAATTACCTATGAATTTCAATCTAATAAAACTCACTTGATGATCATGTTTTTTTAGCTAAGTATTTAGTTGAGGTGTCTTCCATATTATCTAACATGGAAATAATACTCACTATAACTTTACCATTTTGAGAAAAATCCCTTAAGAGATTATATTTATGATGTATGCTCTTTGTATGTAGATATGACCTTGGATATTTTTCAAGATCCACCACTACAATATTATCCCAAAATATTTTGATGATATCTTTACTACTAGGTTCTATGTCAATACCTTGGATATAGTTTTGCATCAAAATTTATTTCTTAGTTACCTCAAACTCCAAAAATATACCTGGTATTTACTATATAATATGTGACCATATCTTTATTTGATCAATTTTATCTCATAACACCTAGGTGAATGGGGAATATAATTTCTAGGCATAATCCTTGAATATGATGATAAATTTCTACTATATGAGAATTAATATATGCTTTCTTCTGTATAGATTCCAAAATATACTGATGAGATTATACCATTGGATTGGGAGTATGATCCCATTCTTTTTCTCCTTTCACTATTAGGAAATGATGAAGAGGTTCATATACAGGGGTAGGTAACTAGTCATTCCCATTTATAGATGTTAGAATACACCACTACACTTCCCTTAATGTATCTAGAGTATGTTGGTAGGCTTGATGATTGGGGGTAGGAATATGGGCCTACCCCTTATTATAAATCATGATATACTGATGTGGTACTCTCATTATTCCAAAGTATGCTAACAGTCTTGATGATAATGGGTAGTAATATAAGCCTACTCATCAGATATCACCATAGTATACTAGATAAATCTTCTGTGAAGGATAGAAATGATATTTATCCTTGTAGTTGTTTTTTTACATTTGGTAGAATCTTCTGGGTTATCTGGTCTATGTGAATGGGGAATATAATTTCTAGGTATAATACTTGATAGGATGTTATAGAGTTGGAGTAACATGTTGTCTGTGGTGATAAAATTTGGTAAGATCTTTGTTGGGTGACTCATGAATACTAGTACTGGAATTTATGAACTCCTCCACATATCTAATGAAATAGAGGATAAAATTATCACATAATAGAGAAAATTTCCCAAAAATGGTTCAAGGTGGATGTGGGTTCCATTATCTTCTCTTTACACTTTTGACGATGAGGTGGAATGTATGGATTCATTAATTTTAGAATCCTATAGGTTTCCTCTAGTGTTAGGATAACATCATGATAATAATAATATGCTTTTGTTACTTTTTCCTGAAGAGATTTTTTAGCATACAACACCCATATGTTCATTAATGTCACAACCTTTATGGTGAAGACAGTGTGAGATTTATTTCAAGGTGTAGAATCCATTTATTTTGATGAAAGGGGGGTCTATAAAGGGAAACCTAGTACAAAAAACACTATAGACAAAAAATATGTCAACTTCAAATTAGGATCACCATTTTTTTATGATGAAAATTATGATGGATCCCTAATCCATGATGGTTTGACCTGAACATAATTTCAGACCTATATTATAAAGGCATGTGGTCATTGAGGGTTCTGAAAAACAACACATTGGAATGTAAATTAGTTGATAGAATGGGATATCAGGACCATACACACCTTTTGAGAGGGAATTGTTTCCCACTATGGGGATCTCTTATATATTTAAGATATATTTCATGAATCCTTCCCAAATCCCAGAACAATAATGGTTGCCTCTATTCCAGTGATAGGTTATCAACATATATTAATGTGAAAATCTATATGCATAATAGGTTCTCTATATTATTATTATTATTATTTATTGATACTTAATTTTAGGGTACAATGATTTAAATTCACACGACTGGGTACTCTGAACTTTTTCTCTGTCTAAGGAGGTGGTTGGTTTTGTGGTTTTGTGATCAAGCCCATATTAAAGGCTTTATATGTATCCATTTGAATGGAATTATATCCCACGTATTTTAGTTTTGGTTAAAATGATAGAATATAACTTTTAAAGTCATGTGACAAGGTCAAATTTCAATTAGTTTAATTTCATATGATGTGAAATTCTAATAAAAATGTTTATAGAAATGTTTAGTGTGATAATTATACATAGGAGACACTTTCTAGATAATTTCAAATGGATTATGTCCCTATGAATATAGATTTGGTGATTACCTAAAGGAAATATAACCCTTCATACAGGGAATGGTTTTATAAAAATATTCCTCATGAGATGACTGGTTTTGAGGGTATATGACCTATCAAATAAGATATAAACCCATCAGGAATATGGCCAAAATAGGACGGTTTAACAGAGAAAATAACCTTGGTTAAAGGATGTTCGTTCTTGTGTTGAAAATGTATCAACATTGAAGAACTTAAATAGATTTATGAAGAGTATGGACTCACAAGGATGGATATTGATGATTGATAGTTTCGGGTTTGAAACCTAGATGGGTGTCATATATATCCTGGTTAACAAGAATCAAATCCCACATAGTTTGAGTTGAACAATTTAAGGTTGTGTGATACCATGAAGTTTAGAGTTATCTGGTAAGGATGTTGTCATGCAGTTTTATGCCATACGACTTGTATATATGTTTCATGAAATAAGAGACACCATAGAATTGATTAGGGATTAATAATTTAGGATTCCTTAATGAATATAACTTGATAATGTTATGACAAGATAGACTAAAGCCTCTAAGACCACATGAGTCATGCTTTGTGTAATAAATAAGAGAAAATATCCGGCTGGTCATATTTCATTATAGCATGTAATTAGAGGTTGAATAGGGTATACACATCAAATATTTTCTTATGTCACTCACTAATGAATAAGGAGTTTGAGATCATTAAATAATGAATTATTTATTAAGGATTACTCCAATAGAGGAGGCCCAATAATATATACACCCATATTTTATCTACTGGTAGATGGTAAAGGATGAATGGACTCATGGGAAATTTTTTCCCTATAAAGAAATGATTAGGGCTTATACATTTGGTCTTCCCATAATGTTTCTTAATAATTTGGAGAGAATGGATGGTACTTAACAGGATGAGTGTTTTCCTTACATTTCTTAGACACAATAGGAATGGATTTTTCCCAAAGACCATTCTCTCTCCTAGGCGCATTTGAAATTTAATAGTGATGAAATTATTAATGAGAACCATATTGGGTCTTATATCTGAATAGTAATCTTATAATAACATAGTTAAATAATTTGAATTAGGATCCAAGATGAACATACTAATTTAGAAGAGATCACACTAGTGTCCTTCAGATAGGGACCCTCTTTATCATGTAAATCCATGATTATGATTACCCTATGTTTTCTACCTTATAGAGGGATGAATCCAAAGCCTTATCCTCTCAATATATACATGATTTAAGGGGATAACTATAGTGTGCATTCCCTAATTATATGGACACAATGGTTTTTATAGAAGGTATAACTTTGATTTATTTGTGGTTTTAACCATGGAAGAAGGAAACAATAAAGGTATTTCGGATTGATATGACCTAAGTAAGTGAATTGGGAGAATATGTGATGTAAATAATTTCAAATTCATCAAACTTAAATTAATTTATTAGGTACTATATGAATCAATAGTGTAAGTGACAAAATACCATGAAACAATCTTTCTTTTTGTAATATATCATGAGAAATCATTGGCTATGAGATTGGTGAACATATGGTATCTGTAGAAGTTAGTATATGTGATGGTATTACAAAGGGGAGACCACATATTTAATTTATTTGATTGAGTTTTGTGGTTGAATATGTGAATTTTTCATAGATGAGGCTTCAAATGATGTCCCTGAAGTGGAGAAACACACATTGATTCACACTAAGAGGTTCATGACCATGTGGATAAAGTCTTATTAAAAATATCAAGATAAATCTTTTGAAATAGATTCATTCCCATGTAATGATATCATGGTTGATACTACATGAATCCAGTTCACTGGGTTTTTTGTTATTTAGATTTATTTTGGCACTGAATTTACCAGCATGGTTTTTTGAGGTTCCTCAGTATGAGAACTATTCAAGATTGGTTTCTCTATATGAAATTCTATATATATATATATATATATCCCTCACTCTCTCCTTCTCCATGTGTCCCAACCTCCACATTCCCTAAATTGAAGTCAAGGTATTTATTAGCAACACCCGTGATAGAGTACAAGTAATTGCAACATGCCACATGGACTACGTGAGGAGTTTGTTGATAAGGCATGAATTGGGGGGGGGGATATCCTATGGAAGTATGAGTTGTCCATCACTGATACATTAAAAAGGAACATTTCTCATGTACATGTGAGGATTATATAACCAAGTCATGAAAGATGCAAAAGGAGGTAGCAACATAAGATGTATGTCCTTGATCCATGAACGATGAAGCTTTCTCCTAGCCACATAAGAGGGTTTTTACATTTTCTAATAGATTAGGATCTTTCATGAACAAGAAAAATGTTTATCTACAATCTATGAATGGTGATTATTTCTCACATGGGTCATATGTGGTCCCATGAAAATTCCAATATGTCCCTGACACAATGTTTAATTCCTTTACTTTAGTAACTAAGTGGGTATCAAAAACATTACAATCACCTATTTTTTATTTAGCTCGTAACCCTATCCATACTTGTGGTTTCATTACACACATATATATATAACTCTCTCTATCCCTATCTCTATTTTTTTCCTTTTTACCATTTGATAATTAGATGCCTTATCACTAGATTCTTGATGGTTTTGCAGTGTAGTGGAAATGGTTAGGCCCACAACCAATAATTTTTTTTCATAATTTTATTTGTATTAAATCCTCAAAACATGAACAAAATGACTCCAAAATAATAATTGAAAGGTTATTTTCACATATAATTGATAAATGATTTACTTAGATAATAATTAACATTATTGAAAGTATTTATTCATTAACGAATTGGTTGGAATTTGTTATCATACCATTGTTAAAGAAAATGATCTGATGGTATAATCCCTATAGTGGTATCCACTCATGCTCCTAAAACCTTAGAACAACATCTTTGGATCTCTGGGTGCTTCCACCGAAGAACCCAACCACTTGCATCATTTTCTGTTGATTTCAATAATAATTTCTTTTGATATTTAAGGATTTATTTTAATTTTATTTTTGTAACGAAAGATGAGAAGTGTGATCAATCTTTATTATTTAAAGTGTTTTTTAGAATTTATATCTTGAGATTGAGGTAATTTTTAAAAAAAATTTCTTCGGAGCGTTATTCCCACTATCACTAAAAATGATATAATGTAGTTTATATACTTATGCCAAAGAACTAGTTATTTCACAAAGGCCCTTAACTAATATTTTAATCCTACATAAACCACATGCCAAATAAAAATAAAAATATTATTAATATTTTATTTATGTATGAAAACACATGGATATTTAAAAATCACTTTTGTATAAATATATTTTGATTTATTAAAATGACATTAGATAAAATATGACATTTCATCTAAACCATTAACGTGGTCCGTCAGTCCTCCTTGAATTTTCTCAAACCGAGAATAATATCTTTTTATTTAAGTAAAAAATATCATTATATTATTAATTAATTCAACAAATAAATATTATATTACCAAACTATAAAATAAACATTCATTTAATATTCAACTCACATATATAATTTTTTTTAATAATTGGTTATTGAATTAATTTGAAAAATATGACCTAAATAATTATTATTCCTTGAGACATTAGAATAATATTTATCATAATTTTAAATTTCAATAGAATTTAATTTATGTTCTTTATAAACTTAGTTTTTGACCATCTATTTCCCTTTTTAAGAGTCATTGGGCTAATTAGTCTAAAAACCAAGATCAATTTCCAAGATTTGTGTATAAAAACATATCAAGAAATCCATAGAGAAAGATATTATTTATACAACAAAAACATCCTCCTAATAATTCTCATTGCGCAATATAATATCTTTATCTTGATATCTCATCAAATAAGTTTCATATTTTTGTCATTAACCTATATGATAGTTATATATTTATTTACCTTCCTAAAATGAAATCATCAATAAACTTCCAAGGTCATAAAAATAATTTTATTGTTTTATTTCAATCAAATTTCTATAGATATCTGCTTCTTTTTAAGTAAAAGTAAAAATCTTTCTTTTACTTATTCATTAATCTCATATCACTAATGACTCACCCAATGTATCATAATTTACATGAGAATATGTCATACTTATTTTAATAATACATCAAAGTCAATTATTTATGATATAATTTAATAATAATAATAATTCTATGATCAATACACATATCCTTAGATAGAAATATCCAATGACACATAACATATAGAATTCGTACTGACGGGGCTCTTCTCACAACCACCTCTTTTGGATATTACTAAGTGAAAACTTCATGATAAAAAGATTCAGTATCTCGTCACCCCCTACACAAGATATTGAAACATCATCCATGTCCCATGATATATATTTCATCCATCTATAGAACATATATGTAAGAATATTTTCATAGTACATCAAGGCTCTCATAACAAAAGGGAACTGTTATAAACTTTCGATGAAAAAATACCCTTAGGATATTATCACATTATTTTTATGTGGAATAATACTAATAATGTGATTATGTATTTATAAATATTCATTACTTTCAATATATAGGTAATCAAAAATATCATTTTTTTGTTCTAGGGAACCAACTCCAATAGACTCTCACTTGCACTAGAGACAAAAAATAATAAATTTAAGTTTTATAAATCACACATGATATCCATGATCCTTATGAGATGAATATTGAGTCAGTGAATCCAATATGTTCTATTCTTGGGAAACTCTACTTACTATAACCATACCCCTTTGAGAAAAATTCCTCAAGAGGTGATACCTCAAAAGTATATGCTTCATCCTTTGATGTGACCATAGTTTTTTGGTTAAGGAAACTACTATTATATTATCACAATACAATTTGATAACATTTTTACATATACGTAAAATATCAATATCTTTGAAAAATTTAAATATCCACACTATTTATTTAGTTTCATTATATGTTGAAATATACTTAGACTCTGCGGTATAATTGAAGACCACTAACTTCCTTGAGCTATTCCAACTCACATATCCTCCATTATGGATAAATAAATATCCGATTTTTGATTTTAGATCATTATAATATATCTATAAACTTGAATATATATATATATATATATCCCTTGATAATTAGTTCCACATATTCTTCATAAACTAGGAACATATCCTTATTATGTCTTATATACTTTAGGATAGTCTTCATACCATCCCAATGTATGTATCCTAGGCCTACTAGATACATACATACAATGATCAAGGTATATTAAACATCAATCCTACTATACATAATGGAATATATTATATATTATATCAACAAATTATAAAGGATTCTACTCATCTTCCCTCTCTTCTGTTGTTTTGATGGACACATTTTCATTAAGATATGTATATCATGAGAAACTAGTAACAATACCCTCATGGATTATTCTATATTGAATCTCTTCACTACCATGTCAATATATTTACCTAGACTTAGAATAAGTAGCTTCTTATATCTATCATGAATGATCTTAATCCCTAGAATATTGACTACTTCCCTTAATTATTTCATAGTAAAGAACTTAATAAATAATATATTAACTAATTGTAATACTTTTATCTCATTTTCCATTAGTAATATGGGATCAAAATATACTATTAGAAAAATGAATTCACTCTCACTAAACCACTTGTATATATAGATATCACATTCATTATTTATGAAATGAAATTATCTTATGGATTTATCAAAGTTAATGTTCTATGATCTTGATGCCTTCATCAACCCATAAATATAACTCTACAACTTGAATACCTTATTTGATTTAATTTTTATCACAAACCCTTATGGTTGTGTCGTATATATATATATATATATATATATATATATATCTTCCACCAGGTTACCATTAAGGAAGGCTATTTTGAAATCCATTTTCCAAATCACATAACAATGATAAGATATAATGGTTAGAATAATTCTGATATTTTTTAGCATAGAGACTACTGAAAAGGTTTCTTTATAGTCTATTCCTTGACATTATTTAAACCTTTGAACAACCAAATGTACCTTATAGGAATTAAATTTACCTTAAATATACAGTTTCCTCCTAAACACCAATTTGTACCCAATATGCTTGTCATATACTGGAGAATCTACCGGAACCCAAACTTAGTTATGATATATCGAATCTATTTCAAAATTAATGGATTTTTTCCATCTTATATCTTCTAAGATGCATACTTCTTCCTTATAGGACATAGGTTATTCATTATTAACTAATAAAGAGTCACCATCCTTGGTGACTATATAACCACATGTCACTGGTCCTCTAACCTCTCTGGTGCTCATACCAAGTACTTGTGTCTCTGAAAAGACCTCTTCTATGGGTCCTTATAGATTTTTTCTTATGCCAACTACTGTGTATTTTATGCATCAACTTAATCAGATTATAACTTGATCCCACTATCTATTTTGGATATTTTTTCTCCCCATAAGGGTGGGTCATCTGTTAACAACAATATTTTTATTTAAGGGGATGTATACATAATACCCATTAGTTTACTTAGAATATCCTAAAAAGACAAACTTAGCACCACGAGGTAAAATTCTGGTTTCAGAGATATCCCTAACAAAAACGTCACATACCCAAAAAAATATAACTTAAAATGGGTTTATTCTCATACCAAAAAAGATATGTAATACTATTTTGTACTTTATTTGGAAGAAATTTTTGTCCACATGTCACATTATATAACGAATATCACTAAAAGGACAATAGAAAATCTCCTTGACTCATCAATAGCCACACCATGTCCAAAATTACGTGGTTCCTCATTTCACTAACACCATTCCACTACGGTGTATGAGGATGAGTTAGTTGAAATATAATCTAAAACTTCCATAGGTATTCTATGAACTATTGTTTCAGATATTCACTTCCTTAGTCTTAGTAGATATTCTTTATTTATATACCATGTTTATTCTCCACTTCGTTATTGTATTTCTTAAATTTATCAAAGAAATAATATTTATAACTTATTAATTATAATTATACACATCCAAAAAAGTGATAAATAAAATTAATTAATTTTGAGTATCCACCTCTAGATTCAACTTGAAAAGGTCCACACATGTCTGTGTGAACTAATTCAAGAAACTTTGTAGCCCTTTCACACTTTCTACTAAATGGAGGCTTGGTCATTTTCATTGTAAAAAAAAATGGCCCATATCAAGTGGATTTATTTTAAAACAATATAAACACACTTCCTGATATTATTTTTCATGTTCTTCTCATTTACATGACCATGTTAGTGATTCCACAATTGGGTGTTATATGATTAATTTGAAATTGGTTTGTTATCGATTGATAATAATTTGTTTTTTGTATTCTAGTATATAAAGACCATTATTCAAGTGTATTATACCATAATATATGATATCTTTATTAAATTTGTAACTATTACTTCTGAGCTTTAAAATAAATTCATCCATATCTAAACCAGACATAAATATATTTTTTATAATACTATGAACATAATAAAAATTATTTAAGAATAAAATTAATTTGGTTTCAAAATTAAGTTGGTAGTATCTAGTAACCAGTTTGTCCATTATTTCTTCATTGGAAGCTCAAAGATCCATCTCACGTTTTTCATTATTCTTGAATCCACCTAGTCCCTGTATTTGGATAAAAATTTGATCATAAAAATATGTATCTAATACCCAACTAAAATAAATGGAGAGGTAACATTCAATAAAAATTTAACCTAATGGTTCTCTATTCTTATTTACTAAGGTGAAGTTATTTTTCCAATCTACCTTATTTTTATATGAAAAAAATTCTGTATCTGACTTGTTAGCTTACCTCTAGATATTCTTTCTCTTAGCTAGGAGGTGAAAAGAATCATTAGTCTTTGAATTAGTCTTGGGTCCTTTTTTCCCATCCACTTTTTCACTATATGGACTATATTTTTTTCATTCCACATATCCTTATCTTCCTAGAGAATCATAGTATGAAGTTTTAGGAGAATATTCTTAATATTATAAATATTCTAATTCAAAATAAAATTGTATAAGTTCTGAGGGAGTGATGAAAGCATGAGGTCAATTCACAACTCATCATGTTGCTGAAAACTCAAGATGACCAAATGATCCATATATTCAATCATCTTGACTAAATGAGGTTCGAATAAGACACCTTCCCTAATCATATACTTGGAGTGTTCCTTGGAGATCTCATAACTCAATTATCCGTATTTTTTCATAATAAAGATCAAAGAGATCGAAAAACGTGGTATATGAATCCATGTCCTCATAAATTATTTGGATCTCACTGGACATTGATAATTACATGAAGCATATGAAATATAATAAATAATATATATGTTTCTAGAATATAATGTGCTCCTACTCACTAGCCTCATTAGAAGGCTCTTTCCTTGTAACACGGGACTTTGACACATATAATTTCCAATCTCGGTGTAGTATGATGTGTAATCACCTGTACAATTCTTGGAATTTTATATCAGTGAGGATATTATCTTCCTTCAAAATCGATCATATAGATAATTTTGAGGAAATATTAATTTCCATTTTCTATAAAAAAATAAAAGTAGGTTTTACTACTTTATCTTAATTAACAAATGTGAAATAATAAATTAAATTTATTAGCCTCACAAAATTTTATCAAATCCCAATAGCCTTCACCATTGGATTCAAAATATCTCTATGTGTGGATATTCTAGTGATAATGGTCCATATTTTTCTTCTCATAACCCATACCATGACCATGGAGGTTATTCAAAGTTATTTAGGGATGCAGTATTTCCAATTATATTAACTCAAAATTACTTGATCTGTTAAGTGGAATTTCTAATTCTGAAATCTTAAACATAAATTTCCTCAACACTTTCCTCCAAATGGCACTGAACATACTGTGGCCATTTCACTCAATTCTAATTTGGTTAAATTGGTCTATTATCTTTTTTATGACTCTTCAATAATTAAAAAGTGTCCTCAACTATGGTTAGACTAACACTTCAACTACGGGTGCATCTTAACTCAGATAATGGAAGATATTTCTTTACTTAGTGTTTCTTTGATTGGTTTTTATATTATATATAAATATTCTCTATTTTATCCATTCACATGATTTTTAGTGTTATGTTTATTTTATATAATTAATTAACCATAATTTATAATTTTTTTATTAAAAATATTTCTATTTTATTCCATATTTTATTCTTAATAATTTATTTATTTTATGTGATTATATTTAAATATCAAATAAATGTATATAAATAACCAGACATTAGACATGAATAAAATAAATATGTGGAGTGATCATGAGATTTACTACTGGTTAGTTTATCAAGAAAATGATAAACTAACCTTTAACCCTAGGGGTATAACTTCTTAAACTAAGATTGGTTCAAGTGACCGCATTCCACCTCTCACCTTTGTATCACCTTGTTTGGTTTCACCTCATCTCTATTCGAAAACCTCACCTCTCACATGGGATATCCTTCCTTTAGATATTATTACTCTCTTAAATGTGATGGGAATTGGGGGTTGGGTTTACATAAGTGAAACAATGTACACATATGACCTTACAAAATAAAGGGGAGGGTATGATTAAAAGATCATGTTTTTATATAATAATAATTATTATAAAACACATGTAATCATAATTAAATAAGAAAACCATAACATACATAGGTTATTCAAGCTCATTATTATCCACACGTGCAATGACTACACATTTAAAATTATCTATTATTTATTTT
The DNA here is from genome assembly GCA_963277665.1 of Viscum album. NCBI lineage: Eukaryota > Viridiplantae > Streptophyta > Magnoliopsida > Santalales > Viscaceae > Viscum > Viscum album. Next base: position 1,877,111,350 of record OY728147.1, read on the forward strand.
AATTCGTTCTTCATTAAGATATAATTACTATAATTAATAAATTAATTATCATATTAATTAATTCATTAATTTATCTCAATTATCATCGAAAATAGTCATGAAGAATCACATCCAGAGTAATTTTAAATAAATTAAATTTGTTAATTTAATTAAAAATTAATTCATACTCGTCATGTACTAATGGGGAACACGAAATGTACCCACCTAGGTAGTCTTAAATTTTGTTTTGAATTTAAAAAAACATGTACTGGAGGAAAAAAGACGTGTAACCTTCTTATTTACATTGATTTTATTGTATACTTACATGACATGTATGCTTATACAACAAGTTAATATATTATAAAGAGGTCATTTCTATGATTTAAGTCTCATAGTTAACAGATAGTTTATGAGTACATGAAATTACATTAATATAAATGACATTTACCACTGAAAACAATAATAATATACATGGTTTTTATGATGATCATACAAATTGTTTAGTATCTGAATAATAAAGATGATAACTAATTTATTCATTGAATTCCTTATAACCTACTGAAAATCACTCGACATGCAATTCATGGGAAAAATATATTACAAGGCATGTACACCAGCTACATTCCATGTAGTTTAGTTTCAATTAGGTAATTAATGTTTATATAAAATAATTAATTCAAATGGTGCAATTTTTCTTAAAATGTACTCTACATGAATGGGTATGAGTTACAATGCATGTACAACACACTAAATGCCATGTACTTCATTCTATGACCATCCATAAAACATGTTTAAGAAATAGCTATAATTTTCGTTGGAATTAATGTGTTATATGACATGTATGATAAGAAAAACAAAATGTAGTCACAAATGGAATATATTTCTCAAATGATAGTCAATACACAATTTTTAGTAAACACATACCACATTTTTTGACTACACTACTTTCGTATTCCCATATAGCCAAACTGCGTGGGGTTACATAGTGTGTACACCAGCTATATGATATATAACCATATCAATTCAAGTTTCAAATGGAGGTCAATAAATAGTGTGTAATGATGGCATGTATATTTCTCCCACATGACATGCCATGATTTCTGCAACTCATCTTTGCATAGTGGGATTTAGGTACATGATATGTACGTTTTTGTTGCACACCATGTGTTTTTGTTATCCAATCGGAATCACTACAACTTTAAATGGGATATTTGAACATTATTTATATTTTATTTGTATATTAGTTTCCATATGAAGGTGTATGATCATATTATGTCATATTTTGGGTTAATTATGAAAAACAAGAAATGATAAACTAAAAAAACTGCAATTCTATCAATAAATAATAACTAATTATAAATTAATATGTGACTAATTTAATATGACTTGATGGTTATAGAGAATAAAAGAAGTGGTTGGGACCATAACCAAATTTTTTTTCATCATTTTATTCAGATTAAATCCACATATCCTGACTAATGAAACCCTATAACATTCATAGAGAGGATTTTTTCACATATAATTTAAAATTAATTTAATTAGATAAGAAATAACTTTTGTGGAATTATTTATTAAATATTAAAGTGATTGATATTTATTTTCATAATATCATTTTAATTAATGATCCAAGGGTATAATCCCTCTAACAGTATCCCTATGTTCTCCATGAACATCGGAATATCCCCGTTGGATCTTCAGTATCTAGCACAGAAGAACCAAACCACTTGCGTTATTCACCCTTGATCATGATAAGAATTAATTAAATCCTTGAAGGATTTATTTGAATTATCTATATCTTGAGATGGAGGAGGAGGATAGTCTCTCTCTATTATTTGAAGTGTTCTTGAGAAGTTCACACTCTAGATTGAGAGAATTCTATAAAGATATTTTTACTCACAATTCTCACAACCTTACAAAACGATATAATCAAATTTATTTAATTATATTAGATAATTAGTTATTTCATAATGATTATTAAGTAATATCTTAACCTAATTAAATCCCACATAAAATAATAATAATAATAATAATAAAAATAATAAATCCTTGACGTACACAAAACCTATTGATATTTAAAAACAATTTCTTATAAAAAGTGTATTAGTTAAATGATATTATATTAAATATGTCATTTTATCAGAATTCTTAACTTAGACCTTCTATCCACCCTAGAAGTTATCAAACCTTGAATAATAACAATTTATTTAAATATAATATTCATTCATTTAATAAATAAATATTATATTCAATAACTGGAAAATGAATATTTATTTAATATATAAATAGAAAATATATTCTTTTCAATAACTTGTGATTGAATTAATGATATCATCATAACCTATATAATTATTATTCTATTGAATATGAGAATAATATTTATTCTAATTTTAAATCCAAGTAGAATTTAATTGAGGTTCTAAATAGACATTGTGTGCGACCCTCTAGGCCTCTTATTTAGTTTAATTAGGCTAACATACCTAAAGTTCATGATCAACATCCATAAACATGTCATAATAACCATATAAAATGATTTTAACATCAAAGAGATAGTGAAATCCAAGAAAATATGACATTAAAATAGAATACCTTTCTTTCCATATCCCATCAAATAAGTTTCATACCTTTTTCATCAATCTAAATAATTGATAAATGTTTCTTTGAAATCATAAATTTAAATTAGAGATAAAGAACCATGGACATGAACTATATAATACAGTTCAAAATCAATAAAAGGGATAGAGATATCAACATCTATTAAAATCAAACGGAAAAATCCTTTCTTCACTTATTCATTAATATCATATCAGTTATGAGTTGGTATCAGGGAATATATTGGATACTAGTGGGATGGGGATTTAAAAATTTTCAACATTGAATCGATGAAACATCGTTATCTCTACTTATCAGATCACCAGCAGGGTTATGATAATCTCATGTGAATTGTCAAAGAACAAAAATTTAAACTGAATGAAGACCTCAGTCGATTGAGAAGCACCTTCAACTTCATATCATCACCAATAATAGTTTATTGAAGGATATAACATATAGCCCCTAAATATCATCCATATATTTATCAAGAATCCACAATATTTCTATTCATAAACTTTGGGGTGCTATAATAGATCTCTGATGAATCCTTCGTTATCGTGACAATATCCTCAACTCTCTTCCTGTGATCAATGGAGATGTTCTTAGATTGAGATCTTGGAAGGATTTTTCTTATCTATTGGATATAAAGGGAGAGATAATATATCAATTAATTAATTATGAATAGTCATTGTAAAATTTATTCTCCGTTACATATATAGTGTTTGTTGAAATACTTGGTAAGGGTTCCCTAACCCCTGTATATCCATCACCCTTAAATAAACAATAAATTAAATGTTTCGAAAAACTAACTACATTATAATAATTATTTATATTTTATAACATAATTTTAATATATAATTAATATATTACATGATAAAACTAATTAATTGACTCAATTTGTAATTCCCACTATATTAAACAAACCTTGAATATTAAAATAATAATCAATCGTATAATATTTTCAATGTTTTCACTTAATACCTTGTGAATAAATTTAATAAATAAGTTCAACCCAATTATTATGTACTCTATTGATAATGAATCTATTTATTTGTTGGTGATCATTAATACTTAGAAAATTCTCAAACCTTGTGGTCGGTCCCACCATTTCCTATGCACCTATTTACCAAAATAGCATAAAATCATGAATACGCGTTTGTGTCTAACCCTCTATCCCCTTATTGTGATAGTATTGAATACTATTTATAGACCAAGAGTGGAGTCTAGAAACCCATCAAGCCTATAATAGATAATGAAAATTTATAACAATGGAAAACTTCCTATAAACACAATTCATGTAATATAATCTCATTGTCTCGTGATATCTCATAATGCAGGTTGCACACCTGTGTCATCATCCTTTTCCTAGCCTTATTATTTATTGACCTTCCTAGATAGATTTATCTTAATCTACCATGTCCATGGATTCAGTAAAGGTACTATCATCCTAATCAACAGGTCTAGAGACATCTCTTCCTATAAGAAGTGATAAATTCATTCTTGATTATTCAATAAATGTCATACTACCAATTATGAACCCAGTGAAAGATAACTTCATATGAATTCATTTCAATAGTTTTTTCATTGCATAAAAGTATGCGATAAAATAGTATACATAGATATTAATATAAAATTGAGATCCCATTACATTTTTTCATTAATAGGAACTATTAATGGTACCCGAAACATGTTGTGTTCTTATTGGTGGGTCAGTCCTCATGATCTCACCTAATAGAGATCACCAAGTGAAAATTTTATGAGAATAATTTTAAATGCTTATGGGAACCCAAATTTTGATAGCCATACATCATTTGTGTCAAGTCAGTATGATATATTTAGTCCATATGAAATATGTTTATGATTAATTTCATATTATTTGGAGGATCTCATTAGAGCCTAAGAATTTCAATAATAATTTGATATGAAAAATAATATATGGAAATTACAATTTAAATACTGTATATATAAACATCAACAATATAATTGTAAGTTTACATTATGCATAACTCACTATATACATGATATGGTAATAAAAAGTACTATTTAAGTTGGTTTAGATCACTCACTGTTAAAAAAATATCACACGCACTAGACCCAACTTTATAACTATCATTGATAGATCATAGATGATAAGATCATGTTTCTGCAAAGTTATAGATTTATTCAGGGGTCTAACATGTCTCTTTTATGTGGAAATTATACTATCTCTGAGTTCACCTCCATTAGTAAGACTTCTCAAGAGATGATATTCCTAAGTATATTAATTTTACCATTATCAAAACCCTAAATATTAGCTAGAACTAGTTGTAGGTTTATCATAATGATAAAAAATTACTTACTATGTGCAATTCATTGAACTATTAAAAATTATTTCATATTTTACTATACTTAATTAGCTTCATCAAGAGCTACAACACACTCGATATTTATAGATATGGCTACCAATGGATTAAATGAGGTTTACTTTCTCATTCTGTTATCATAACTATGATATTAGATCATATTTATCCATACAAATACTACCTTTTTCCCCTAATAACTAGTAACCCTTCCTATCCACATACCATGTATACATCCTTTTTCATTTCTATAGTACAATTGGATTTTTCTCACTACTTTAGTTTCAGTTCTCTTAGACATAACTGATATTTTCCTACCTTAAATTATAAATTGGAAATATCATATTTATTACATATAATGAAATATGTTATTTATATGATAAAATCATATAGAACTCAACTTATCACATTAATATCCTCTTATACTCCATGCAGGTATTCTTAGATAGCTTTATACCATGTGACATTAGAAATAATTTTCTCTATAATTGTTCCAAATTGTATTTTTCAGTACCCTTTTTAGTATATGTACTATTAAATTAGTCCAAGAAAACATTAGATATATCTCTATACATCATGTCCCCTTAAATGTAAATTTCTACTTTAAGTCAATCTATGGAGAGTTAATTTTATTCTAGTCTTAATTAACTATAAGACCACTACTTATTTTACAATTGTTATCAAGCACATTTCAATTGAAAAAATGGTTCTCCCACTAACAACTTGTATATAGATGGAAAATACTCATTCCAAATAAATATTCTATGATTTTTTTCTTACTTAAATCCAAAACTGGATTTCAGTAACTTTCACCCCTTATTGTGATTCTTTAGTGTCATCAACCCTTTCTAGCTGCATCATATATATTCCTTCCAATATTGGTGGTCTTAACATCCAAATACCAATGTTATGATAATATATAATAGCTATGAAAAGTAAAATTATAATGTATTTTGACATAAAGACTTGTAATTACCAATCAAATATTTTTAGTACCACACTTATACCATCCATGTATTGTCCCACTTGAATACCCAATGAAATATTCAAAATAATAAGCACATGTTATTTTACACATGGAATCCATTATTGAATTTTAATTGATATTGTAATTATTAGCTAATTTATTTATACTACTTGTAGGATTTATTATTTTCAATGAATAATACATCACTAAACATGGGGACTGTAAAACCTTTACCATTGTTTTAACCTTTCTATACAGTATGTGTCTCTAGAATATTCCCATTCCCCAGGCTCTTATGGAAATTGTTCCTATGTCAACTATTTATGCATATCTTGTATGTACTAAACCTAATTCAATATTTTTACAACTATCACAAATAAATATATACAACCTTATATAGAAATATAGAATGTAAACTAACTATAATTTTTTATTGTAATGATTTTTGTAATATGAGTAGAAGAATTTAAGATAATTACTTTAAATGCACATACTATTTTTCTTGATGCATGCTTTTTATATCCTTAACAAAAAAATTGCATCCAAACATATATTTTTATTACAAAATGGATTTTTATCATACAATAGATCATATGATATCCATTTTCACTATAATTGTAATAAAGTTATAAGAAAATGACTCTATTTGAGTAGCATGTTATAAAAAATAATCAAAGTAACTACAATACTTTTAAGTCTCAACACTGATTCTCATTTTACTTACATGATGAGTTTTATGTGTAAAGTAAATTTGGGTTTAGGATTTACTTCATGTTACATTTCATTTATCAATGTTTTTATTCAAGGATCATAATCGATACTCCTTACTAACATTATTTCTTTGATGTGTAAAAGGTAATATAAATTTTTTAATTAATACAAGATACACTATTATGATCGATGAATTATTGTTTAAGATATTCTTCAATATAGTATCCTGAAGAAAATCATATTATATAACCATTCATACACCATTAGCTTAACCTTGTAATATTTCACATGCTCTAGCTAAAAAAATTCCAAAATATTTTGAAATTACCTTTATTTATAAAGGTTTATTTATTCAAAACCACATACACAAGTGTGTTGATAATACCTAAGGTCTTTAGCTCCAAAGATTATCAAAAATTAATTTGTATGTCACTGAAGACAACTTGTTTTTTAGAAAAGACTAATACTTCCAAAACTCGATATAACCAAGTCGTATATTTTATATTCATTAAGTATTACCAAAGATTAAGGCATTATAGAACTATTGGTTTAGTATTAAAAACCACAAAAAAATTCATTACAAAACATGAATAATGAATCCTTGTTTCCATTATAAACACAAGATTAATTTTTCAGTAATAGAAAAACAAATTCTACTAGAATCATTAATCATGGAAACTCAAAGTTGTGTACATATCAGCACTGAGTTAGGAACCACCCTTTCTCATCCTCTTCGAGAAAAACATTACTTATTGTAATACTTAAATACTTACTTGGTTATTGTTTCAATAAAAATTGGTTATTGGAATACTATATTCAACACCCAATATGTATGAAATAAAAATCACATAAAATTAATGAGTATACCTGAAGAATAAGTGACTACTTGGTTCTTATATTTAGTTAATTTCATTTAAAATTCTATAGATTTTTATCATGAAATAATAATCAAATAACCTCATGCATAATGTATTTCCTATTTTATTTGAAGGATGTTGCAAAGGTACCTTTGGAATCAAACTTTGTAGTAGCCTTATCACCTTGTCTTTCAAATTATTAATCATAATAAATATAAGTTATACTTTCTTTAATATATTATTTACTTGGAGAACCTTTACCAAAATGGTGATATTGAATTTTCTCCATACTAATTATTTTTTAATATTAAATAAAAATAAAGAAAATTTGTGATAAATATATAATAATGAGATGCAATGAAATATCACGATCCATATTTCATATTTACACATAGCTTGTGTAATCATCACACATTCATATCTCGCTTCACTTTCTCCTAACAAGTTTCTAGGAGATGAAACAACATGTAGAACCATCCATGTCTTTATGTTATATCTACAACTGAAATCAAATATTGATGATAGTATTATGAAATAAACATAAAATTAATCATAAATGAGTCTCCTGTAAAATTTTTTTCTCACCCTCATATACTAAGGTGGTTTAATTGATATTGGGATACCAATAGCTTGAATCTCAGATATCTTAGTACTTTTCACAAGATCCTATACTAATCTATGAAATTTATGAAAGTTTGAAAATTTTATTTATATAATATTAATAAAAGTGTGTCTATGGGATTACATTCCATTTTATAAAAAAACTAGATGATTATCACTTTTATCTTGATTAGCTAGTTGACATTATCAATTAATCATTAAATGTGTGCCACTATTTTATCAAACTATAGAATTCCTCACTAATAGAATCAGAATACTATATTTCTTGAGCATTTTAGTGGAAATGATCCTTGAAACCTCTCATCATAGTCTATAAGATTTGGATACACCACTACTTTAATATTTTCAGGGTAGTAATTTAACTATCCAACTACATTAACTCAAGAATCCATGATCTGTTGAGTGAATCCCTGACTTCTAAAATCATAAACTTTATTTACTCAACTCATTTCATGTTGAGTGGTAACAAGCCACATTTGGATAGTTATTTGGTATTAGATTTATTTAATTCAACCCATAACACTCACAAGAACTCTTTTATAGTAAGAGGCACCCTTAAATTTGTCTGATGATCACCCTGTACACTCGATTTTGTTCAAATTTGTACAACCGAATACATTCATGACTTAATATTTCTTTGTGGGGTTTTTAATATTTTCTATGAATGTGATCTATTTCTATTAAATATTTTCATACTGTGTTTTCATTCTCATAACTAAGCATGAATTAATAGATAAAACATTCATCGCTTCTTTATTCATTCTTTAGTTTATTATTTTATGTATTCTCACAGTAAACATGTATAAACATAAAATAATTACCAAATCATAAAGTAAATAAATTAACTGATTGGTCTTAGGAAACTAATAATGATAGATCCATTTAAATTTAATGGATCAGTTGTGACCTAGTGGGATCATACCTAAGTTAGGTCTAGAATCATGGTATTTTATTCCGTGATCCAATGTTTTCACTTCTCATCTGGTACACAACCTCATCTTTTTTTGGTCTACATCTTACATCATTATTTTTAATATTACAATTGTACTCGCATGCAGGTGATGTGGTCCTGGGAAGTAAAATATACATAAAAATAAGAATGGATGCACATTACCTTATATATATTTAATAAAAGGATGATTCGTTTTCCAACAATATAGATAATTAAATACTAAAATCATCACATACAGGTAAAAATTATTAAATAAAATAAACTAGATATGAAAGGATGGTCACTACACAAGACTAGTATATGTGTAAATTAAAAGCATGATCAAAATTAAAATTCAATAAATTTAAGTTCAAGGGACATTAATAAATAAAATGAATTATTTTTAATTCAAATAATTTTACTTTATTTTGGTCCAACAATTAATTTTTTTATTCCAAAAAAAATTAAATTAATCAAATAAATTTAATTTTATACGAAAAATTAATTTTTTTCATATATTAAAACTATTATTATTTTTAATCCCAAAATTAATAAATTAAATTTTGATTATATTTAATGTTTTAGTAGGATCAGAAACCCGCATAGGCCTGATGTGGGTTTGGAGGAACCCACATAGGTATGTTTCAGGATGAGAGACCCTATGTAGAGTAATTTAGGGCCGGGAAGACCCAACCATACCCATTCTTAGCTAGAAAAAACTCAGATTACCCACCGGTCACCTGATCTGGGTAGAAATCTATGGCACGAGCCAATCCTAGTGGGTCATAGTGTGGTCACGTACTGAATGGTGTGTTAGGGATATCAACTATAAGGTTGTGCTGTTACTAAGGAGGATGATAGTAAGAGTTCCTAACGATGAAAAATTTGTGCGAGTAATCAACAATGAAGCGGACTGGGTATGTGGAGGGGTCGAGGAAGTGCAGGTGGGACCATAAGAAGCCACACATGGTGACTGAGTCATTTGTCTAACAGTAAAGGTGGCCATGACCTATTGAGGTGGTGATCAGTGGCTAGGAGTTGGGTAGTGCAGCTTGACAAGAAAGGTTGGTGGTCAGTTTACTATGCTGGTGGACCAGGGAGGTATTTAGTCTACTAAACGGGGAGGAGGGTGGGGGTCACCAATAGAGGCGTCTATAGGGTGGATTCAATAGTAATCCCACAAAAAATAATATCTTTTTTTATCATTAGTTTGATCATCCTAGATGATGATAACAAATGAAAAAACCTGGAAGAGGTAGAGACCAGTACTGGAAAGATGGGCCACTCTTCATTCACCCAAAAAAAGTCAAGAATCAAGGATATTGAGCCAAATATTGTTGAAATCTATGACTATTTTAGGTGTGACTGAGGAACCAACAATTCTTCAAAGCAGGTCCAGATGGTTCATTAGGATTTTAGGGGTTCTTGTAGTTCTGAATAAAAGCATATTTAATCCTTCCTCTTATGATGATTTCGTGAAACCAGTTTGTGAATCTTCTCAAGAGGCAATAATTTAGGAGGAAGGTGTCGATGGTACTACCAAAAACTCCCAAGCATCTACTAAACAGGGTGCAGCCGTGGAACAAGGATGTGGTATGATAATAGTGAAAAACAAAGGCCCTATAACTTCTAGGGATACTATTAAATTAAGAAACCCTTTTGATGGATTTGAAATTTTGGGGAAGGCACAGGAAAGAAGATATTCAATATAGGTGGATCAATCTAATGATGAGAAAGGAACCCATGGGGTAGTGATAGATAATGATAGTGCTAGTATTTTCTCAGAATATAGTACAAAGGAGTGGCATAATAGAGGAATTAGTTTCTTGAGAAAGAAGAAAAGGAATAAAGGGAACCATGAATATAGGTGTTTTATCTTGAGTAAAATAAGGAAATCCAAAGGAAATAAGGACTAATCATATTTTCTAAAGCCAATGGACATAAGGTCAGCTAATAAGAGTTAATGTAAGGTAAGTGGTGGAGAGACACTGATTAATGATAGGACATGGGATTTAATCTTTCACTCTTTGGAAGAAAAATTAGAGTAGGAAATCATGATTAAGGTAACACAAGATGATTTAGATAGCAGGGGGCCTCAATGTAATGTTTTAGGGATGGTTTAAAAATTAGTGCCTGCTTGAATATATAATGGAATGGTAGGTAAAATGTAAGGGTAAAAAGGGGGAAGTTTGGATCTCATTCTTTACTCGAAGAAAGAAATTCTTGAAGAATTTTTTTATATAAATGATTAGAAGGAGGATGTTTCTAGAATCATTGAGAGAAGGCTTTGGGTTGATAACAATTAGAAGAAAAAGGTATAGATTAAAAAACAAGGCTGAATTCTTTCTTGAGGATTTAACCATAGAAATATCGACTTGAAGGAATACATATAGAAATGAGAAAATTTTTCTAAAAACTTTGAATATCTTATCAATTAAGATCCAAATACACATGTAAGTGAACTTTACTGGGATCTATATAGGGTTCCTAATTCCAAAAATCTTTGTCTTGTTTTTATTAAACTTTTTTGTTCTTTTTGTTTGTAACGTGCCTTTGTTTTGAATCACATGTTTTCCCACTTTTTACACACAAGTACTTTTGAAATAAAAATTTATATCTAGATAAAAATTCTATCAGTATAGGATTTTAAATTTTTTTATTACACTTTCAAAGGAAATGAACATATTGGAAAAAACTAATCAGGACAAAACCTATACATAAATTTATTATTGGAATCAACTTAAAAACATAACACACACAAAAACACACACACACACAAATATATATATATATATATATATATATTTGTGTGTGTGTGTTATTTTTTAACCCATGTATTAATTCGAATTAATTTCTTAAAATGATTATAACTTTACCATATAAGATTATATTAATTCACGATTACAATTGTTGGGACCGAAACAAAACCCTTTACTTAATTTGAATAAAACCATTTTTATTTTTATTAGAAAACTCACACAATCACTATGATACCAAATTCTAGTACTAGAGTCCACTATAAAAGCCGATGGGCTGGAGATTTAAAAATTTTTCTCATCAGAGTGACCCAAATTTGTTGCCTCTAAAGATTTGGGGCCTAGTAGTGACATAAGGATCTTGTTTAAATTATCACAGAATAAGAATTTAAACCAAATGGTTACCTCATTTGAATTGGTAGTGCATTTGATTGAAGCTCATCACTATTGGTTATTTATTGATGGATCTAAGATTGAACACATATAGACCATCCAACCATGCTTTAAAAATTCAAGGGCTCACCATTTGTCCAATTCTAGGTACTATCATGGAACTTTGATTAATCCTTTGGAATTGCGACAACACCCTCCACTCCATTCCTATGATGCAAAAAGACGTTCTTGGATCAAGTATTTATAAGGAGTCTTCCTCTTGCTTTGGATGTAGGTGGAGAGAGAATATCTCAATTCCAGATGTATGAATTTTCATTAGAAAAGTGATTCTCCTCTAATTATATCATGGATTTAAAAATACTCAGTATGGGTTTCTAACCCCCCGTATATCCAATAGACACTAAAACAAAAATAAATGAAACATTATGAAAAACTAACAATGTCATAATTATCATTTATATTTTATCATGTACTTGTAGTATATAATAAATATATTATTTTATAAAATACATTCATTAAGTCAAATCATAATTCCCACAATATGAAATGAACTAAGAATATTAAAATAATATTCATTTGTATAATATTTTTCAATGTATTCACTTAACACCTTATGAATTTTTTTACTAAATAAATTCAACCTAATGGTTCTATAATAAAATAATAATGAATTTATTTATTCATTAGAGATCATTAATACTTGGAAACTCTCGTTCCCTATAGTGGGTCCCACAATGTCTTATACACCTATTCACCAGAATATAGTAGACTATAGACTATGCTATTGTGTGTGACCCTCTAGGACTTTATCTCAATAGAAGTTAATATTATTCACTGATTAGGAGTAGATTCTAGAAACCATCAAGGCCTCTAAATATATAATGAATATTCATAGTAATGAGAAATATTCTACAAACACACTCCTAATATAATATCTTTATCTCATGATATATCATAAAGAAGAACGAACATTTATATCATCATCCTTTTCCTTGATTTATTTATCATTATCCTTCTTAGCTGGAGTTAAATTCTTCTAGTGTGGATATTGATTTAGTAAAGGTTCTACCATATTGATCAATTGGTCCCAATATTCTCTTCATATCAAAAGAAAGAAATTATTTCTTGATTATTTATTCAAATTCATACTACCAATGACACACCCAACACATGATACCTTACTATGACTTCATTGATATCTATATAATGACTTCAGGACATAGAGACTCTAGGTCATCTTCATTAGGAAATAATAAAAATGAAAAGGATAAGACAAATGACTTAATATAAAATGAAGGTGGTGCAACATGACGTCACATAGGCACTTCTAGTCAGAAATCTATGAAAGAGGTATGAGAATGATGACACCTATCAAACAACATATCTTCCTCATATTATCAGTGTGGTATTGAGGGGATCCCTACCATGTGACTATTTATATAGTGATAATTTTCTGACGATGCAATTAAATAGGAATATGATGTAGTAAGGTGGGTGTAACACCCTGTGTTTTTTCAAAAAAGAAAACTATTCTAGATATTGTACGCGACATGCACCACAACACCTAAACAAAACGTGACTATTTATTTCAATTATAACATATCCATTAAATTTTTGGGTATTAATAATATTAACTAATTTATAAAATATATATAAATTTAATAATAGATATAAATGTATTAATAAATTATCAAAAAATAAGCAATTAGTTTTTTGTAAAGATATCTTATTCTTCAAAAATTACATTTCATTGAAAAATGATTTTTTTTAAAGAAAAAATTATAATTAATTTATAGAACTATTAAAAATTTTATTTAATAAAATGAACATAATTTTGTAAATCATCATATCAAAATTATTTTAGGGTGAATGTTTTGGATTTTTCTAAAATGTTTAGGTTTTCAATAAATAGTGAAAATTACCAATTTTTCAAATATGATCATTTATTTTCATTAAATTAAGTAATTTAAAAGTTAAATTAATTTTAATTTTTCATCAAGTAAAATAATAACTATTTTATTTATAATAATATAATTAAACTCATTTAAATCATAAATTTTCATGACTTTTGAAAAATATTATTTTTATGCTTAAAAACACGGTTTCCCACAAACTATTTCAAGTGCATAAATTATATCCATTTTAATTAATTAAAATAAAACCTAGTAAGTAAATATTTAAATTAAATTTATAGATTATATATATATTTATTTGAAAATTATTATAATTGTTATTTATAGTCAAATAGTTTATGTAAGACCATCTTATTCTTGAAAAATACATTTATTAAAATACCATTTTTGGACATGTTTTGCAGGTTTAATTTTAAATTAAAATTTAAAAAATCTTTGAAATGATTTTTTTAAAATGTATTCCATATTTTTCATAATATTAATCAATATTATATAACAATTTCTACTAATTCTTTTGGTCATAAAAAATAGTAAAAACAGTAAAAATCTATTAATATTGTTTATGTTAAAACCAGTTTACTAAGGATTAAACTAAATATGTAAAGTGAGTAACATCTTTAAAAAATATTTCATTTTGAATGGTATAGGTGTGGATAAACCATATAATCTATTATTTATCAATTTTTAGGCACTTTTTTTGAGAGTTAATTCCCATTATTAGATAGTTTTGTGTATTTATAAAAATGCCACTCCCTCTCACTTACAAATAAGAACCCCTATCCCATACTTTAAAGAGTAAAAAATAACTTTAGGTAAACAAAACCCTAACAAAATACCTTAATAAATTTGCTTAACACATCTTAGAACCCTTGTTTTTATCATAAATTCTATCTAGGAATGATTTAGTTATAATTTTAAAGAGGTGATATGAAGAAGAGTTATCGTTCTTAACTGAATTTATTTGTTTTATTTATTATTCCACATCCTTAAAATATTTATTAATCATGATTATATAATGAAATAATTACTACACATATAAATTTATGTTATTATTTTAATTTAATAAAATAAATCCACCTAGAATTCCATTAAATGGGAAACAAATCCTTCGTTTGTGTCTACAACATACAACCTCCTTGCGAGATAGTGTGTTTAATTTTCCTTCATCACCAATCATAGATATTTATGATGATGGATTAAATGTTTATATATGATAATAATGAAATATTAATAATTATATAAGATTAATATATCTTGCACCTTCTTACATTACTATACTTTGAAAAATTATAACGTCATTCATGTGTACTAAAGACTACCATCTCACGAACCAATACGATTCATTATTTAATATCACATCACTTGGATTGTATAGGTAAGTTTATTTATTTAAATAATATGATATTTATGATATAATTAATTTTTCTGATAAAATTACTCTTACATTATTTCCATCATGATCGTTGAAAAATTTAAATTTTACTCAAGCATACATATGACCTATCATCTCCATGATTGTAACATAGTTATTTTTTCATAAAATAATTAATAATTGGTATTAAATGTATAATTTATCTATAAAAATGATAATAATTTCATGATTATTATTATATAAATTATTAATTAATAATATATTTTACCTTAGCCAAATTTCCAAAGTGATTTTGGATATATGATCCGAACATTATCCAAACATCCAACTTAAACCTAAGTGATCATCTAATTTAATTTAACATTATAAAAAAAATAAAAGGAATAATAAAATTTAAAAAGGTTCTTAATAAATTAATAAATTAACTTAAATTTATTATTCAAGAAGATAAAGAACACTTTTGATGAAATAGTCTTGAGGTAAAGGATCTCTCTAAACCATCCTTTCCTTTGAGTTATGACCAATATCTCTCTAAATATATTGATATTTATATATTTAATGTTATGAAAAGACAAAAAAATTTATATATAATTATCACATATATATTATTTATTCCTTTTATTGGGTAACACATGGCTTATGCTCATTTCTCAAATTCAATAGTTATGAAATTTCCTTTTAATATAGTATAAGGCAATATTATATATCCCATTTTATTTCCATGGGTAATTATTATGTTATAAATTATGATTGATTTCATTTATGTGGAGCATGAAAGTTATAAACTTGTATTTATGGGTGTACCTATATAGAACTACAATTCATTTGGTAAATCTTTAGTCTTATAAATCATATTTTGTGTGATTAGAGATCACACCTAATATATTATGGGAATTTGTCCACCATTTGAT
The DNA here is from genome assembly GCA_963277665.1 of Viscum album. Lineage (NCBI taxonomy): Eukaryota > Viridiplantae > Streptophyta > Magnoliopsida > Santalales > Viscaceae > Viscum > Viscum album. Next base: position 1,877,127,689 of record OY728147.1, read on the forward strand.
ATTATCTAGGTAGTTATCATTGACTCATGTTTATGTCATAATTTTCTTTTATTACACATTTCCTATGTTACCATAATCATATGATACCATATTATTTATTTTTTCCTTTTATGTGATTATTCATGAGCCTTATCTTTTATGATATAATGTTATAATTTTTACTCACACGTGTTGTTTTATTATCATGTTTATTCCCTTACTAGTTTTTCAGATCAAATATTTCATTTATTTATTCTATAGGTTATACCATGTATTTTTAGGTGATAAAATTGATTTCATAGCTCATTATGAAAAATAAAATAAGGATTTCATGTTTTATGTTTCTTTTTAATGTATCATTAACCTCGTATTCCAAAAACAACAGGCATCAAAATATTTGGGGCTGTACTTATTGGATATTTATGCTTATAAATCATATAATAATGTGCGCAAAAGGCATGTTCAATTATAGTTGGAATCAGAGAAAATTTTTAGGTATCATTTGGAAATTATGATGAAAATATTTAGTGATAACAATAGGGATAAGTTTTATAGAGAATTATAAGTAAGGAAAATATCTTAGAATATTTTTAATGGATATAGCGAGTGGTTTCCAAGAAATGACATCCCTATCTAGATAATAAAAGTGGATAGGGCTCTTGAAATGTTTTACATAGGTCTAATAACTCTAAAAAAGCTGCATTGAGCTAGACTCAATTATAACCTCACGAATAACAATGAGCCTTGATGCACACCTCATTTGAAACTTACAGGGGATATTATTTAGAAATTCACAAACTATTTACGAACTATTATGATGGAATTGAACAAATTTTTAAGTTAGAAAAACTAATAAGAAAATTCACCATGTAGAACCTAGATTGAAACCTATAGAATCATAAGTTAGGATATAAATATCATTTATAAGTTATTACTTATAATTTTACAAGTTTCCCTTTTGTATGTTAATCAATTCACATCTTGTTTTTTAGTTAATCGATGGAAATAGGAGAAATCATGACAAAAACCAATATGATATGAAATATGATGATTTTCCTATTGATCTGCATAACATTATGGGAGTAGGTTCAGAAAACTTCATGGTAGTTCTAGAAAAACTAGATTAAGTTATTAATAATAACATGAATCTCCCGGGACATACTCCCCCAACTAAGACAGGGAAATTTGTTGTTGAGTATTTTATGATACAAAGTCCTCCTACCATTAGGGGATATTCTAATCCCATCATTACAAAACAATGTATTAACTTCGTTGAGAAAATATTATCTATCCTTCAATGCTCAAATAATGAGAAAGTTGTGTTGTACATTTTCACATTGATGTATAAGTTAGTGAATGATGGGAACTAATCAAGAACAAAATTTCCAAAGAAGTTATTTATTCCATGGAATGGGAATAATTAGGGGAAATATTTTTCAATAAATATTTTACATGAAATATCCATCTTAAAATGGGGAAGGAGTTACTTGTTCTGATGAAAAAGGAAGGTGTGTCGATTAGGGTATATGAGAAAAAATTCACAATATTTTATGGAATGCATATGATTTTTTTCTTCGAAACTGAAAGTAAGGTGGACCATTTATTTAGTGGGTTAAAGTATAGTCTAGAAAAAAATTAAAAATTTAGGGATTTGACAATTATGAAGATATTTTATATTGTTCACTCAAAGTTGAGATGAAGAGTGGTGACTCCAAATGGTATCACGAGATTTGAGACAAAAAATTTAATATGGAATTTTAATTTTGAGTATCACTAGATAAATCCCATGGAGGAAAGAAAACCCATCATCCAACTTTTCAAAAGTATAGGAAGAATCATTTTGGAAACTATCTGATGGTAACCCGGAGATTGTTAAAATGTGGAAAATAGGGGCATTATGCTAATCAATGTTGAAGGGAAATTAAGAAACCCACTAATGTGTAGGAATAATAAAAAGTTCAAATAAATACTCAGATTATAGTGTAATGTTTAAATTTCATGGAACATGGGTATTATGTAACACAATTCCATAATCCTGGGTTTCTTAGTGAAAATCAATGAGAATAACCTGCAAGGGTTATAGAGCATGGGAGAGAATATGATATCACTATTTATGAGGTAGATCTCAATAAAGATGTGGTGAAAGGTACACTAGTTGTTCATTATGGAATTGAAAACATATTATTTGATTATGCTTATACAATTTATTTCACATTTTTCAAGTTTATTAGAAAAATCAATCACCACATAAAAACATGGGGTTGAGCTATCTGTGCGAACAAAAAAGGGAGCAATGGTTTAATATGAAGTACACAAATCCTCACCAGTCAATGTTTATGGACTAAATATTCTAGAAAATATCATCTTACTTGTAACACCCGAGACTTTTATGTTATATAAATCATCAAAGGAATCTTTTTCTATACACAACACTTACTTGGCTTTCTTTACACGAAATCGAGACCTTCCTCGATAGCTTGCGTCGTACGCAATACCGAGTTTCACTAAACAATGATATACTATTAAAATATTATTAAAATTAGCAGTTATGAATAGTAATAACCACTTTTTGAAATTTTATAAATTTTATTTTTCAAAATGGACTTCATTTTTGGATTCGGATTATCGAAATTATCCTAGGGTGAAATTTTGGTATTTTTCTGAAAACTTTCAATTTTTGATGAATAGTGAAACCCCTAAGTGGTAGTTAAAAAAACTAAATTTTTCATAAAACTCAATTTTACCACTTCTGTGAGTGGAATTTCAAAAATCATAGAGACACAGTTGATGTCAGTAAGTAAAATGTGGTTCAATGAGATGAAAATAATTTTTGGTGAATAGTAAATTTTTACTTTTATTTACCACGGTTAAAAGTAAATAGGGTAATTAAGGGTAAAAATTATATTATTATTACCCTAACACATGTCTTAATTCTATTGGATAAGTTTAATTCGACCAGAAACAAACTTAGGAATAAAATATGACCATTTAGGCCCACTTGGATTAGATTAGGACATTTATTATTAATTTATTTAAAGAAGGGTTAAAATAGTTAAAATCAAAGTTTAATAAGTAAATAATTTTTAATATAAGGTTATACATAAGATAAATTAGACAATAAATATTCATTAGAAAGCTAAAATGATTTCCTACATAATGGTATTTTATTTGTAATTTTTTAGACTTTAAATAAGTTAATTTATTTATGACACAAAGATGATGCATTAATTATCTTATTAATGAAATATTGACATAGTTGATGTTATAAATACCCAAATAAATGTAATTTGAGACTTTTTATGAATTAAACGAATTTTATAGGTTAATATGAAATGTTATGATTGATTTAATTAACTTTTTCGAACTAATCATTCTGTTATGATTTTCACAAAAATCAATTACTAAATAGTGTCAAAATTGACATAAAATAGTTTTTAAAACAAATATTATATTATTAATTGTTATTTCATTCCTAAAAATCTATGTTTTGGAGAAATGACTTATATAAGGTTATATATATTAATAAAAAACAACTTGGGGTTCGTTTGTCTTGTTATAGTGAGTTTATTAACCTTATAGTATAAGAACACAAGAAGACACGATAAAAGTAAAATTATTTAACTTAATGATAAATCTAAATGATAAGGTTAAAATAGGAACCTAAACTTGTCTAAATTCTATTGGATGATATTATTGCGACCCATCCCCACATTATCTTTGAAATAAATCAATTTGGAGCTATTTAAAACTGAACTTGACTTTATAATAAAATAATATTTTTAGTTTTTCCAAAGGAGCCCCTCTCCTCCCTTATAAAAGGGCACCTCCTCCCCCTCTTTCTCACACCACTTTGATCCTTCATTCTCGGACAAACCCTGAAAATTTCTCCTCTCCACTTCCCTAGATACATCCTTGAGGTCCTGGTCTTCTTCAAAGACGAATTTTAGTGCCCTAAAAGGAGGTCTCAAAGAGGCGTTTCAAAGAAGAGGTAATGTCCGTTACCAATTCTTTCAACTTTATTTCTTCTTCCACTTATTATTATTTAGTTTTTTCATTATGAGGTAATAACATCAGTATCAATCATATACTGATATGTTATTATAAGTATGAAACAACCCTATTTCACCATCTATCCATCCTATGGAAAATGAAATCACCGCGCGTGCGTACGTACGGAATACCGTCTCTACGCTGTGGTGTAATCTATTTTCTACCACCAGCTTACTTGGATGGGTATAATGGTGTAAATAATGACTATATATGACTATTGTAAAGTGATATTTATTATGAAATAGTATACATACACTCAAATACAATTACACGATCATGGGAATGATATCATCGCTTGTGCGTACGTACAGAATACCGTCTCCACGATGTGATGCGACTCGTTCTACATGATCTTCATTGCATAATGATTATATAAATGAATTGAATGAATAAATATGATATATAGTACACAAATACCATTCTGGAAATGAGGTATCTATAACCTAAAAACAAGGATAAGAATTTATTCGACAAAACACGAATAAGAACAAAAAGTAACAAACACCCGAATAAACAAGTAGTAATGAAATATTACTAATAAGAAGCTAAGAATATGATCATATATTATATCATAAAAATAAGTATGATTCTGGAATAAGTCAATAACATTATTTAAATCATTATACAGGAGGTTCAGACACGTACAAAGCATATCATACCTAAGGTAATGTAAATATCACAATCTCATTTTTATCCGAGATTGGTTATACTTTGGTATTTACTGGGGTGTATTTTATCATCCACATCCATATTTCCTCAATATGTAATATTATTTCCATCCACCTACAATTGTTTAAATCCAATTTTACCCTTTGGTGAGTTTTTAGTAAATGATATGAAAGGAATCTTTTGTCGTTTTTCGTACGAGGTACTTTCTGACTTTTCCAACAAAAGTATGAGAAGAATGTTTTTTTAACTTATACGGCATGAATGGATTTTTAAAACAAAATTTCCAAGAATCTTCCTTTACAAATTTTCAAGTTTATTTTTAATCAACTTCTTTTAGTTTAAAATTGTATGACATGAAAAATGTTTTTGAAGTAGAAAGGATATTTTCCTCAAGAATGGAGTTCAAGTGTTTTATAAAAATTATTTTCCATCTAAGATAATAAAGGGTTCTGTTTATATCCCTATTATTACATGGAATTGATTATGTTGTGATGGAAATATTTTTTTTATGAATTCTTTTATCTTATATGAATTGTTTTATGATGTCACGATGTTTAAAGATTCCCATTTTTATTACATGGGTTATGCTATGATGTATGGTTTATGATTTTGTGGCACACATAAGAATGGTATAATCATGAGATGGTTGGGACCTATATCTCCCTCCAATGAATTAGGTAAAGATTTTATATCTCATGAGATAGACATGGCTGGAACGACAGGTTAAACCGGTTCAGTGAAACAGGAATGAAACGAGGAGTGAACTCGGTTTGGAAATCGACTTTGTCCACTAAGATAGTCTTGGAAATGAGTCTTGACTAATAATAAATGATTCTCTATGATTATGTTTGCAGACACAAAGTTCCATGTTTTATGTTATGATTATTGGGATTACATTTCACTTCTATGATTTATCCAATGGTATGAAATTATGATTTCTTTTGCAGGTTAAGATTTACAAAATGTTATGTTCATGATCTGATTGCTTTTTATTTTGTTTACCCTTACTAAGGATTTGAGCTCACCCTTTTGTATGTTTTATTTCCCCAGGTCAGGAAGAAGGTTATTAAGTAGGATATTCCGAAAAGGGACTCTAGATATGATGAAATAAGTGGGAGGCAAAGTAGATGCTTTATGAACCAGTTGTTTATGTTTCCCAGTTTCTAAAGACTCTATACCTATACGGTCCTTTCATGGTTTTGTTATATGTTGTAATAAGTGTGCTTCAATTCTGAAGTAATAACAATGTATGTAAAGTATGGGTCGTTATAGTTGGTATCAGAGGAAAGGTATAGTCAACCTTTGGAAACTAGGATGTGAAAGCCTTAGTAAGAACCCTAAGGATAAGTCTAAGCATAGAACACAATCTTAGTGTTTTAGAAATGGCCATGAATAACCTAGGATAGGACCTTAAGTGTGAAATTTTTTTCTTGATTATGTGGTTTTCCTATTATAATTAGTGTTTCTCACACAATTATTCTTGGTTTTAGTCAATGTATGGAACCCGAAGGAACCATGTTAATGCGGAATGTGATGGGCAATGCAATGATTGTCCCCTTGAGCAACCAAACGTTATGTGAGCTGGAATGAAAAAACTTGTAGCCATGATCACACAACTTTCTCAAGCTATAAATCATGCAGGACTTCCAAACGAGCAAAGGAAGGAGCAACATTCTTTTGAATCCTTCATGAGGCAGCGTCCACCTTCATTCAGCAGGTCTACTAATCCATTATTTTCTGAATAATGGATTAGTACTACTAAAAATATATTTTCAGTTCTTCAATGTTCTGAACATGATAAAGTCATCTTAGCAGTGTATCATTTGGAAGGTGATGCTGATCGATGGTGGAATCTTATCAAGAATACGTTTCAAAGAGATGAAATTGAGTCCATGGAATGGGACGAGTTCAAGAACTTATTTTTCAATAAGTACTTACCTCGTATTCTCCGAACAAAGATAGAGAAAGAGTTTCTCGGACTGTAACAAAATAATGATGAATCTGTTGGTACCTATGAAGAAAATTTTACAAGACTTGCAAGGTACTATTCTAGTATTATTATCCAACCTGAGAGTAAGATCGATCGATTCTTTAGTGTCTTAAAACCAAGTCTTTGAAGGGCCTTATCCATAAGGGACTTCAATAGCTATGAAGAAATCCTTCGATGTGCTCTCAAAGTTGAGATGGAGATTGGAGTAACCCATCAGTCATATGGGTTTGATAAGAAGAGGAAAATGGAATTCAAAGGAAAATCTAAAGAGCACACTAAAAAGAAGATGAGCTTTCCCTTATGCTCAAAGCGTGGAATGAAACATGGAGGGAGTTGTCTTAAAGGGACAAGTAATTGTTTCAAATGTGGAAAGGAAGGTCAACGGGCATTTGAATGCCGCAATGATGGGAAGAAGATGTCTAATGATGCAAACAAAGGAAGGGATACACAGAATGAACCTACTACACTTCAATGTTTCAAGTTCAAGGAGATGGGGAACTATGGCAATCAATTCCCAAATCCAAGGGTTGATGATGATGGTCGACGTCAACAAACTCTTAAGGCTAAATACAAAGGAAAGTCACATGAAATTTCTATCAGCGATGTGGAGTACGATAACGATGTGGTGAAAGGTACACTTACCATCCACTCTAAAGTAGAAAATGTTTTATTTGATTCTGAATCCACCCACTCTTTTATTTATGAATAATTTTCTAAGGATATCACCGTATTACCTTAACAATTAGATGTTGAGTTAGCTGTGACAACCCCTAATGGCACAACAGTCGCATCAAAAGTTTATAATTCTTCTCCTATTGAAGTTTTTGGGAAAGTGATTCCTGTAAATCTTATGATCCTTCCTATAGTGGAATTTGATGTGATTCTTGGCATTGATGGGCTTTCTCTACATGGAGCTCATATCAATTGCCAAAGAAGGGAAGTCACATTTCATATTCCAGATCAATCTATGATCGTCTATCGATGCAAGGATTAACATAACCTTCCAGTGGAAATTTCTTCCATCTTATGGGTATTGATTCCACTAAATGAAGGTTATTTATCTCAAATGGTTGGTGAGAAAATCACGATTAAGAATATGCCCATTTCACGGGAGTTTGATGATGTCTTTTAGGAGGAATTACCGGGTCTTCCACCAAATCGTGAAGTTGAGTTTTCAATAGAACTCGTACCAGGAGCTTTGCCTATTTCAAAGACACCTTATAGAATGGCCCCAATTGAGTTTCTGGAATTGAAGAAGAAACTCCAAGAGAATCTTGATAAGGGGTTCATAAGCCTTAGTGCGTCACCTTGGGGAGCACCTGTTCTGTTTGTTAAGAAGAAATATGGATCAATGAGACTCTGTATTGATTATCGATAACTTAACAAGATCACTATCAAGAACAAATATCCTCTCCCGTGCATTGATGACCTATTTGACCAACTACGCGGAGCTCAATATTTTTCCAAGATTGATCTTCGTTCAGGGTATCATCAATTAAGGGTCAAAAGGGAGGATATGCCAAAGACGACTTTCCGTACAAGGTATGGACACTATGAATTTATAGTGATTCCATTTGGTCTTACTAATGCCCCTGCTATCTTCATGGATCTGATGAATAGAGTCTTTAGAGACTAGCTTGATCAGTTTGTGGTAGTCTTTATAGACGATATTCTTGTCTATTCAAAGAGCAAGGAAGAACATTAAGATCACTTGAGAATTATATTGAAGACCCTGAGAAAGGAGAATCTTTATGCCAAATTTACCAAGTTTGAATTTTGGCTTCAAAAAGTTTCATTTTTGGGTCACATAATCTAAAACAGGGGATATATGTGGATCCAGCAAAAACTGAGGTTATCGAAAGATGGTCGAGACCAACAACAGTAACTGAGATCCGAAGTTTTCTTGGTTTGGCTGGATATTATCGACATTTTTTGAAAGATTTTTCATGATTATCTAATCCACTCACCAAGTTGACTCGGAAAGGAGTTATGTTTGTTTGGATGGAGGAATGTGAAGAGAATTTCAAGGAGTTGAAAAGAAGGTTATCCAGTGCACCTGTGATCACACTGCCTTATAGTGGAGAAAGGTTTGTGATCTACAGTGATTCATCCAATAAGGGTTTGGGGTGTGTTCTTATGAAAAATGATATGGTGATAGATTATTCTTCACGACAGTTGAAAATACATGATCAAAATTACCCAACTCATGATTTGGATTTAGCTGCGGTAATCTTTGCATTAAAGATTGGGAGGCATTATCTTTATGGAGAAAGGTGTGACATTTATAATGATCATAAAAGTTTAAAGTATATTTTCACACAAAAGGATCTGAATATGCGCCAAATAAGATGGTTGGAGCTGATTAAGGATTACGAATGCTCAATCCATTACCATCCTGGGAAAGAAAACAAGGTGGCAGATGCATTAAGTTGACAAGACCATGCCAGTTTATCCATGATGAGGATCACAAAAGATCCAATATTTATGGATTTACAAAGGATGGACCTTGGAATTATAATGAAAGGGGAAAAATCATATCTTTCTCAAATGAATGTTCAACCATCTATACATGTGAAGATTAAAGAGGCACAGAAAGAAGATGTAGAGTTACAAAAGAAGGTGAGAAATGTTCCTAAATTCAACCTTGATTATGATGGGATAATAAAGTTCAGGAATCGGGTTTGTGTTCCTACCATCCCCAAATTAAAGAAGGAGCTGCTGGATGAGGCTCATAGTTCTTCATTATCTATTCATCCTGGAAGCATGAAGATGTATAGGGACCTGAAAGAGTACTTCTGATGGGATGGCATGAAAATAGATGTTGCTGAATATGTCTCTCGATGCTTGGTTTGTCAGCAAGTTAAAGCTGAGAGACAGAAGTCTAAGGGGATGTTACAACCATTACCCATACCCAAATGGAAATGGGAAAACATCACTATGAACTTTGTCACCAGACTTCCTAAAACATTCAACGGCAATAATGCTATCTGGGTCATAGTTGATCGTCTTACAAAGTTTGCACACTTCATCGCTATTAGAGAGGATTTCTCTCTGGATCAGCTTGCCAGGATATATATAAAGGAAGTGGTAAGATTGCATGGAGTACCACTTTCTATTATATCTGATTGGGATCCGAGGTTTACCTTAAAGTTCTGGTGAAGTCTTCAGCATACTCTAGATACAGATTTAAGTTTCAGCACTGCTTATCATCCTCAGACAGACGGTCAGTCTGAGAGAACAATTCAAACTCTAGAAGATATGTTGAGAGCTTGCTCTATGGATTTTAAAGGTGGTTAGGATCAACACATACCTTTGGTGGAATTTTCATATAATAATAGCTTTCACTCCAGTATTCAGATGGATCCTTATTAAGCTCTCTATGGAAAGAAATGCAGGACTCCAACTTGCTGGGATGAAGTTGGGGAAAGAAAGCTCTTAGGACCTGATCTCGTTGATGAAATGGCAGAAAAGGTTAGATCTATTCAACAACACATAAGAGCAGCTCAGAGTTGACAGAAAAGTTATGCCAACAACTGAAGAAAAGACCTAGAGTTTGAAGTGGGTGATAAAGTGTTCTTACGAATATCTCCCTCGAAGAGGGTCAGGAGATTTGGAAAGAAGGGGAAGTTGAGCCCTAGATATATCGGTCCATTCGAAATACTGGATCATGTTGGGAAGGTAGCTTACCGATTGGCGCTTCCACCGAATGTCTCTCAAGTTCACAATGTGTTCCATGTATCTCTCCTGAGAAAGTACATACCTAATCCTTCACAAGTACTCATCTCAGAAGTTGTACCGTTGGAGCAAGATCTTTCTTACGAAGAACAGCCGATAGAGATTCTGGATCGTAGCGAAAAAGTCCTACGAAACAAGACCAATCGATTGGTGAAAGTTTTATGGAGGAACCACCAATTAGAAGAAGCTACATGGGAGCTTGAGGATATGATGAGGGAGAGGTATCCTCATCTGTTTGTTACAAAGTGATGAATTTCGAGGGTGAAATTCATTTTAAGGGGGGTAGAATGTAACACCCGAGACTTTTATGTTATATAAATCATCAAAGGAATATTTTTCTACACACAACACTTTCTTGGATTTCTTTACACGAAATTGCAACCTTCCTTGATAGCTTGCATCGTACGCAATACTGAGTTTCACTAAAAAACGATATACTATTAAAATATTATTAAAACTAGCCGTTATGAATAGTAATAACCACTTTTTGAAATTTTATAAATTTTATTTTTCAAAATGGACTTCATTTTTGGATTCGGAATATCGAAATTAGCCTAGGGTGAAATTTTGGTATTTTTCTGAAAACTTTCAATTTTTGATGAATAGTGAAACCACTAAGTGGTTGTTAAAAAAACTGAATTTTTTCATAAAACTTAATTTTACCGCTTCTGTGAGTGGAATTTCAAAAATCAGAGAGACACGGTTGATGTCAGTAAGTAAAATGTGGTTTAATGAGATGAAAATAATTTTTGGTGAATAGTAACTTTTTACTTTTATTTACCACAGTTAAAAGTAAATAGGGTAATTAAGGGTAAAAATGATATTATTATTACCCTAACAAATGTCCTAATTCTATTGGATAAGTGTAATTCGACCAAAAACAAACTTAGGAATAAAATATGACCATTTAGGCCCACTTGGATTAGATTGGAACATTTATTATTAATTTATTTAAAGAAGGGTTAAAATAGTTAAAATCAAAGTTTAATAAGTAAATAATTTTTAATATAAGGCTATACATAATATAAATTCGACTACAAATATTAATTAGAAATCTAAAAATATTTCCTACATAATGGTATTTTATTTTTAATTTTTAGACTTTAAATAAGTTAATTTATTTATGACACAAAGATGATCCATTATTATCTTATTAATGAAATATTGACATAATTGATTTTATAAATACCCAAATAAATGTAATTTGAGACTTTTTATAAATTAAACTAATTTTATAGGTTAATATGACATTCTATTATTGATTTAATTAACTTTTTTCGAACTAAAAATTCTGTTATGATTTTCACAAAAATCAATTACCAAATAGTGTCAAAATTGACATAAAATAGTTTTTAAAACAAATATTATATTATTAAATGTTATTTTATTCCTTAAAATCTATGGTTCGGCCAAATGAATTAGATAAGGTTATATATATTAATAATAAACAACTTGGGGTTCGTTTGGCTTGTTATAGTGAGTTTATTAACCTTATAGTATAAGAACACAAGAAGACACGGTAAAAGTAAAATTATTTAACTTAATGATAAATCTAAATGATAAGGTTAAGATAGGAACCTAAACTTGTCTAAATTCTATTGGATGAGATTATTTCGACCCATTACCACCTTAGCTTCGAAATAAATCAATTTAGAGCTATTTTAAACCGAAATTGACTTTATAATAAAATAATATTTTTAGTTTCTCCAAAGGAGCCCCTCTCCTCCCTTATAAAAGGGCACCTCCTCCCCCTCTTCCTCACACCACTTTGAGCCTTTAAGCTCGTCCAACCCCTGCCAATTTCTCATATACACTTACCTAGAGACATCCTAGAGGTTCTGGTCTTCTTCAAAGACCAATTATAGTGCCCTAAAAGGAGGTCTCAAAGAGGCGTTTCAAAGAAGAGGTAATGTCCGTTACCAATTCTTTCAACCTTATTTCTTATTCCACTCATTATTATTTAGTTGTTTCATTATGAATTAATAACATTAGTATCACTCATATACTGATATGTAATTATAAGTATGAAACAACCCTATTTCACCATCTATCCATCCTACGAAAAACAAAATCACCGCGCGTGCGTTCGTACGGAATACCGTCTCTACACCGTGGTGTAATCTATTTTCCACCACCACCTTACTTGGATGAGTATAATGGTGTAAATAATGACTATATATGACTATTGTAAAGTGATATTGATTCTAAAATAGTATACATACACTCCAATATAATTACACGATCATGGGAATGATATCATCGCTCGTGCGTACGTACAGAATACCGTCTCCATGATGTGATGCGACTCTTTCTACATGATCTTCATTGAATAATGATTATATAAATGAATTGAATGAATAAATATGATATATAGTACACTAATACCATTATGTAAATGAGGTATCTATATCCTAAAAATAAGGATAAGAATTTATTCGACAAAACATGCATAAGAAAAAAAAGTAATAAACACCCGAATAAACAAGTAGTAATGAAATATTACTAATAAGAAGCTAATAATATGATCATATATGATATCATAAAAATAATTATGATTCTGGAATAAGTCAATAACATTATTTAAATCATTATATAGGATGTTCGGACACATATAAAGCATATCAGACCTAAGGTAAGGGAAATATCACAATCTCATTTTTATCCGAGATTGTTTATACTTCGGTATTTACTGGGGTATATTTTATCATCCACATCAATGTTTCCTCAATATGTAATATTATTTCCATCCACCTACAATTGTTTAAATCCAATTATTCCCTTTGGTGAGTTTTTAGTAAAATATATGAAAAGAATCTTTTGTCGTTTTTCGTACGAGGTACTTTTTGAATTTCCAACAAAAGTACAAGAAGAATGTTTTTTTAACTTATACGACATGAATGGATTTTTTAAAAAAAAATTCCAAGAATATTACTTTATAAGTTTTCATGTTTATTTTTAATCAACCTCTTTTAGTTTAAAATTGTATGACATGAAAAATGTTTTTGAAGTAGAAAGGATATTTTCCTCAAGAATGGAGTTCAAGTGTTTTATCAAAATTATTTTCCATCTAAGATAATAAAGGGTTCTGTTTCTATCCCTATTATTACATGGATTTGATTATTTTGTGATGGAAATATTTTTTTATGAATTCTTTTATCTTATATGAATTATCTTATGATGTCACGATGTTTAAAGATTCCCATTTTTATTACATGGGTTATGCTATGATGTATGGTTTATGATTTTGTGGCACACATACGAATGGTATCATTATGAGATGGGTGGGACCTATATCTCCCTCCAATTCATTGGGTAAATATTTTATATCTCATGAGATAGACATGGCTGTAACGGCAGGTTAAACCGTTTCAGTGAAACAAGACTGAAACGAGGAGTGAACTCAGTTCAGAAATGGACTTTGTCCACTAAGATAGTCTTGGCAATGATTTTAGACTAATAAGAAATGATTCTATATGATTATGTGTGTATTACACAAAGTTCCATGTTTTATGTTATGATTATTGGGATTACATTTCACTTTTATGATTTATCCCATGGTATGAAATTATGATTTCTTTTGTAGGTTAAGATTTCCAAAATGTTATGTTCATGATGTGATTGATTTTTCTTTTGTTTACCCTTACTGATCATTTGAGCTCACCTTTTTTTATGTTTTATTTCCCCAGGTTAGGAAGAATGTTATTAAGTAGGATATGGCAAAAAGGAACTCTAGATATGATGAAATAAGTGGGAGGCAAAGTAGATGCTTTATGAACCAGTTGTTTATGTTTCCCAGTTTCTAAAGACTTTATACCTATACGGTCCTTTCCTAGTTTTGTTATATTTTTTAATAAGTCTGCTTCAATTATGAAGTAATAACAATGTTTATAAAGTATGGTTCGTTATAGTTGGTATTAGAGGAAAGGTATAGTCAACCTTTGGAAACTAGGATGTGAAAGCCTTAGTAAGAACCTTAAGGATAAGTCTAAGCATAGAACACAATCTTAGTGTTTTAGAAATTACCAGGAATAACCTAGGATAAGACCTTAAGTGTGAAATTTTATTCTTGATTATGTGGATTTCCTATTATAATTAGTGTTTCTCACACTATTTTTCTTGGTTTTAGTCAATTTCTAGAACCCGAAGGAACCGTGTTAATGCGGAATGCGACGGGAAATGCATTGATTGTCCCCTTGAGCAACCAAACATTATGGGAGTTGGAATGAAAAATCTTGTAGCCATGATCACACAACTTTCTCAAGCTATGAATCATACATGACTTCCAAACGAGGAAAGGAAGGAGCAACATTCTGTTGAATTCTTCATGAGGCAGCGTCCACCTTCATTCAATGGGTCTACTAATCCATTAGTTGCTGAATAATGGATGAGTACTACTGAAAAGATATTTTCAGTTCTTCAATGTTCTGAACATGATAAAGTCATCTTAACAGTGTATCGTTTGGAAGGTGATGCTGATGAATGGTGGAATATTATCAAGAATACGAGTCAAAGAGATGAAATTGAGTCCATGGAATGAGATGAGTTCAAGAACATATTTTTCAATAAGTACTTCCCTCATATTCTCTGAACAAAGATGGAGAAAGAGTTTCTCGAACTGAAGCAAAAGGATGATGAATCTGTTGGTACCTATGAAGAAAATTTTACAAGACTTGAAAGGTACACTTCTGGTATTATTATCCAACCTGAGAGTAAGATCGATCAATTCTTTAGTGGCTTAAAACCAAGTCTTTGAAGGGCCTTATCCATAAGGGACTTCAATAGATAGGAGGAAATCTTTTGATGTGCTCTCAAAGTTGAGATGGATATTGGAGTAACCCATCAGTCATATGGGTTTGATCAGAAGAGTAAAATGGAATTCAAAGGAAAATCTAAAGAGCACACTGAAAAGAAGATGAGCTTTCCCTTATGCTCAAAGTGTGGAAAGAAACATAGAGGGAGTTGTCTTAAAGGGACAAGTAAATGTTTCAAATGTGTAAAGGAAGGTCATCGGGCATTTGAATACCACAATGATGGGAAGAAGATTTCTAATGATGCAATCAAAGGAAGGGATACACAGAATGAACCTACTACACTTAAATGTTTCAAGTGCAAGGAGATGGGGCATTATGCCAATCAATGCCCAAATCCAAGGGTTGATGATGATGGTCGACGTCAACAAACTCTTAAGGCTAAAGACAAAGGAAAGTCACATGAAATTTCTATCAGCGATGTGAAGTACGATAACGATGTGGGGAAAGGTACACTTACTATCCACTCTAAAGTAGAAAATGTTTTATTTGATTCTGGATCCACCCACTCCTTTATTTTTGAAGAATTTTCTAAGGATATCACCGTATTACCTCAACAATTAGACGTTGAGTTAGCTCTGACAACCCCTAATGGCACAACTGTCGCATCCAAGGTTTATAATTCTTCTCCGATTGAAGTTTGTGGGAAAGTGCTTCCTGCAAATCTTGTGATCCTTCCTATAGTGGAATTTGATGTGATTCTTGGCATGGATTGGCTTTCTCTACATGGAGATCATATCAATTTCCAAAGAAGGGAAGTCACATTTCATATTCCAGATCAATCTATGATCGTCTATCGATGCAAGGATGAACATAACCTTCCATTGGAAATTTCTTCCATATTATGGGTATTGATTCCACTAAATGAAGGTTATTTATCTCAAATGGTTGGTGAGAAACTCATGATTAGGAATATACCCATTGTACGGGAGTTTGATGATGTCTTTCCAGAGGAATTACCGGGTCTTCCACCAAATCGTGAAATTGAGTTTTCAATAGAACTCTTACCAGGAGCTTTACCTATTTCAATGATACCTTATAGAATGGCCCCAATTGAGTTGCATGAATTTAAGAAGCAACTTTAAGAGAATCTTGATAAGGGGTTTATACGCCCTAGTGCGTCACCTTGGGGAGCACCTGTTCTGTTTGTTAAGAAGAAAGATGGATCAATGAGACTCTGCATTGATTATCGAGAACTTAACAAGATCACTATCAAGAGCAAATATTCTCTCCCGTGCATTGATGACCTATTTGACCAACTACATGGAGCTCAATATTTTTCCAAGATTGATCTTCATTCAGGGTATCATCAATTAAGGGTCAAAAGGGAGGATATACCAAAGACGGCTTTCCGTACAAGGTATGGACACTATGAATTTATAGTGATGCCATTTGGTCTTACTAATTCCACTACTATCTTCATGGATCTGATGAATTCAGTCTTTAGAGACTATCTCGATCAGTTTGTGGTAGTCTTTATAGACTATATTCTTGTCTATTCAAAGAGAAAGGAAGAACATGAAGATCACTTGAGAATTATATTGAAGACCCTGAGAAAGGAGAAGCTTTATGCCAAATTTACCAGGTGTGAATTTTGGCTTCAAAAAGTTTCATTTTTGGGTCACATAATCTCAAAAGAGGGGATATCTGTGGATCTAACAAAAACTGAGTTTATCGAAAGATGGTCGAGACCAACAATAGTAACTGAGATCCGAAGTTTTCTTGGTTTGGATGGATATTATTGATGTTTTGTGAAAGATTTTTCATGATTATCTAATCCACTCACCAAGTTGACTCAGAAAGGAGTTATGTTTGTTTGGACGGAAGAATGTGAAGATAATTTCAAGGAGTTGAAAAGAAGGTTATCCAGTGCACCTGTTCTCACACTGCCTTGTAGTGGAGAAAGGTTTGTGATCTATAGTGATTCATCCAATAAGGGTTTGGGGTGTGTTCTTATGCAAAATGATATGGTGATAGCTTATGCCGCACGACAGTTGAAAATACATGAGAAAAATTACGCAACTCATGATTTGGAGTTAGCTGCGGTAATCTTTTCATTAAAGATTTGGAGGCATTATCTTTATGGAGAAAGGTGTGACATTTATACAGATCATAAAAGTCTAAAGTATATTTTCACACCAAAGGAGCTGAATACGCGCCAAAGAAGATGGTTGGAGCTGATTAAGGATTACGACTGCTCAATCCATTACCATCCTGGGAAAGAAAACAAGGTGGCAGATGCATTAAGTCGACAAGACCATGCCAGTTTATCCATGATGAGGATCACAAAAGATTCAATATTTATGGATTTACAAAGGATGGATCTTGGAATTATAATGAAAGGGGAAAAATTGTATCTTTCTCAAATGAATGTTCAACCATCTATACATGTGAAGATTAAAGAGGCACAGAAAGAAGATGTAGAGTTACAAAATAACGTGATAAATGTTCCTGAATTCAACCTTGATTGTGATGGGATAATAAAGTTTAGGAATCAGGTTTGTGTTCCTACCATCCCCGAATTAAAGAAGGAGCTGCTGGATGAGGCTCATAGTTCTTCATTATCTATTCATTCTGGAAGCACGGAGATGTATAGGGACCTGAAAGAGTACTTCTGGTGGGATGGCATGAAAAGAGATGTTGCTCAATATGTCTCTCGATGCTTGGTTTGTCAGCAAGTTAAAGATGAGAGACAGAAGTCTAAGGGGATGTTACAACCATTACCCATACCCAAATGGAAATGGGAAAACATCACTATGGACTTTGTCATCGGACTTCCTCAAACATCCAAAGGCAATAATGCTATCTGGGTCATAGTTGATCGTCTTACAAAGTCTTCACACTTCATCTCTATTAGAGAGGATTTCTCCCTGGATCAGCTTGCCAGGATATATGTAAAGGAAGTGGTAAGATTGCATGGAGTACCACTTTCTATTATATCTGATCGGGATCCGAGGTTTACCTCAAAGTTCTGGCGAAGTCTTCAGCATACTATGGATACAAAGTTAAGTTTCAGCACTGCTTATCATCCTCAGACAGATGGTCAGTCTGAGAGAACTATTCAAACTCTAGAAGATATGTTGAGAGGTTGCTCTATGGATTTCAAAGGTGGTTGGGATCAACACATACCTTTGGTGGAATTTTCTTATAATAATATATTTCACTCTAGTATTCAGATGGCTCCTTATGAAGCTCTCCATGGAAAGAAATGCAGGACTCCAACTTGCTGGGATGAAGTTGGGGCAAGAAAGCTATTAGGACCTGATCTCGTTGATAAAGTGGAAGAAAAGGTTAGATCTATTCAAAAACACATAAGAGAAGCACAAAGTCGACAGAAAAGTTATACTGACAACCAAAGAAAAGACCTAGAGTTAAAGTGGGTGATAAAGTGTTCTTACAAATATCTCACTGGAAGAGGGTCATGAGATATGGAAAGAAGGGGAAGTTTAGCCCTAGATATATCGGTCCTTTCAAAATACTGGATCGTGTTGGGAAGGTAGCTTACCGATTGGCGCTTCCACCGAATATCTCTCAAGTTCACGATGTGTTCCATGTGTCTCTCCTGAGAAAGTACATACCTGATCCTTCACATGTACTCAGCTCAGAAGTTGTACCGCTGGATCAAGATCTTTCTTATGAAGAACAGCCGATAGAGATTCTGGATCGTAGCAAAAAAGTCCTACGAAACAAGACCACTCGATTGGTGAAAGTTTTATGGAGGAACCACCAATTAGAAGAAGCTACATGGGAGCTTGAGGATATGATGAGGGAGAGGTATCCTCATCTTTTTGTTACAAAGTGACGAATTTCGAGGGCGAAATTCATTTTAAGGGGGGTAGAATGTAACATCCGAGACTTTTATGTTATATAAATCATCAAAGGAATCTTTTTCTACACACAACACTTTCTTGACTTGCTTTACACGAAATCGCGACCTTCCTCGATAGCTTGCGTCGTACGCAATACCGAGTTTCACTAAAGAACGATATACTGTTAAAATATTTTTAAAACTAGCCGTTATGAATAGTAATAACCAATTTTTGAAATTTTATAAATTTTATTTTTCAAAATGGGCTTCATTTTTGGATTCGGAATATCAAAATTAGCCTAGGGTGAAATTTTGGTATTTTTCTGAAAACTTTCAATTTTTGATGAATAGTGAAACCACTAAGTGGTAGTTAAAAAAACTGAATTTTTCATAAAACTTAATTTTACCGCTTCTGTGAGTGGAATTTCAAAAATCCGAGAGACACGGTTGATGTCAGTAAGTAAAATGTGGTTCAATGAGATGAAAATAATTTTTGGTGAATAATAATTTTTTACTTTTATTACCACGGTTAAAAGTAAATAGGGTAATTAAGGGTAAAAATGATATTATTATTACCCTAACACATGTACTAATTCTATTATATAAGTGTAATTCGACCAAGAACAAACTTAGGAATAAAATATGACCATTTAGGCCCACTTGGATTAGATTAGGACATTTATTATTAATTTATTTAAAGAAGGGTTAAAATAGTTAAAATCAAAGTTTAATAATTAAATAATTTTTAATATAAGGTTATACATAAGATAAATTCGACTATAAATATTCATTAGAAATATAAAAAGATTTCCTACATAATGGTATTTTATTTTTAATTTTTAGACTTTAAATAAGTTAACTTATTTATGACACAAAGATGATGCATTAATTATCTTATTAATGAAATATTGACATAATTGATTTTATAAATACCCAAATAAATGTAATTTGAGACTTTTTATGAATTACACTAATTTTATAGGTTAAGATGACATGTTATTAGTGATTTAATTAACTTTTTTCGAACTAATCATTCTGTTATGATTTTCACAAAAATCAATTACTAAATAGTGTCGAAATTGACATAAAATAGTTTTTAAAACAAATATTATATTATTAATTGTTATTTTATTCCTAAAAATCTAAGGTTCGTCCAAATGACTTATATAAGGTTATATATATTAATAATAAACAACTTGGGGTTAGTTTGGCTTGTTATATTGAGTTTATTTACCTAATAGTATAAGAATACAAGAAGACACGGTAAAAGTAAAATTATTTAACTTAATGATAAATCTAAATGATAAGGTTAAAATAGGAACCTAAACTTGTCTAAATTCTATTGGATGAGAGGATTTCAACCCATCCCCTCCTTAGATTCGAAATAAATCAATTTGGAGCTATTTAAAACCGAGCTTGACTTTATAATAAAATAATATTTTTAGTTTTTCCAAAGGAGCCCCTCTCCTCCCTTATAAAAGGACACCTCCTCCCCCTCTTCCTCACACCACTTTGAGCCTTAAAGCTCGGCCGACCCCTGACACTTTATTATCTCAACTTCCCTAGAGACATCCTAGAGGTTCTGGTATTCTTCAAAGACCAATTTTAGTGCCCTAAAAGGAGGTCTCAAAGAGGCATTTCAAAGTAGAGGTAATGTCCGTTACCAATTCTTTCAACTTTATTTCTTCTTCCACTTCTTCTTATTTAGTTGTTTCATTATGAAGTAATAACATTAGTATAACTCATACACTGATATGTTATTATAAGTATGAAACAACCCTAATTCACCATCTATCCATCCTACGGAAAACAAAATCACCGCGCGTGCGTACGTACGGAATAC
The DNA here is from genome assembly GCA_963277665.1 of Viscum album. NCBI lineage: Eukaryota > Viridiplantae > Streptophyta > Magnoliopsida > Santalales > Viscaceae > Viscum > Viscum album. The sequence goes on from OY728147.1 coordinate 1,877,148,571, forward strand.
CGTCTCCACGCCGTGGTGTAATCTATTTTCCACCACCACCTTACTTGGATAGGTATAATGGTGTAAATAATGACTATATATGACTATTTTAAAATTATATTGATTCTTAAATAGTATACATACACTCCAATACAATTACACGATCATGGGAACGATATCATCGCTCGTGCGTACGTACGGAATACCGTCTCCACAATGTGATACGACTCGTTCTACATGATCTTCATTGCATAATGATTATATAAATGAATTGAATGAATACATATGATATATAGTACACTAATACCATTCTATAAATGAGGTATCAATAACCTAAAAAGAAGGATAAGAATTTATTTGACAAAACACGCATAAGAACAAAAAGTAATAAACACTCGAATAAACAAGTAGTAATGAAATATTACTAATAAGAAGCTGAGAATATGATCATATATGATATCATAAAAATAAGTATGATTCTGGAATAAATCAACAACATTATTTAAATCATTATACAGGAGGTTCGGACACGTACAAAGCATATCGGACCTAAGGTAAGGGAAATATCACAATCTCATTTTTATCCGAGATCGTTTATACTTCGATATTTACTGGGGTGTATTTTATCATCCACATCCATGTTTCCTCAATATGTAATATTATTTCCATCCACCTACAATTGTTTAAATCCAATTTTACCCTTTGTTGAGTTTTTAGTAAATGATATGAAAGGAATCTTTTGTCATTTTTCGTAAGAAGTACTTTTTGACTTTTCCAACAAAAGTATGAGAAGAATGTTTTTTTAACTTATATGGTATGAATGTATTTTTTAAATTTTTTTTCCAAGAATATTCATTTACAAGTTTTCAAGTTTATTTTTAATCAACTTCTTTTAGTTTAAAATTGTATGACATGAAAATTTTTTTTGAAGTAGAAATTATATTTTCCTCAAGAATGGAGTTCAAGTGTTTTATCAAAATTATTTTCCATATAAGATAATAAAGGGTTCTGTTTATATCCCTATTATTACATGGATTTGATTATGTTGTGATGGAAATATTTTTTTATGAATTCTTTTACCTTATATGAATTGTTTTATGATGTCACGATGTTTAAAGATTCCCATTTTTATTACATGGGTTATGCTATGATGTATGGTTTATGATTTTGTGGAACACATAAGAATGGTATCATTATGAGATGGGTGGGACATATATCTCCCTCTAATGCATTGGGTAAAGATTTTATATCTCATGAGATAGACATGGATGGAATGGCAGGTTAAACCGGTTCAGTGAAACAGGACTGAAATGAGGAGTGAACTAGGTTCAGAAATGGACTTTGTCCACTAAGATAGTCTTGGAAATGAGTCTTGACTAATAAGAAACGATTCTCTATGATTATGTTTGTATGCAACAAAGTTCCATGTTTTATGTTATGATTATTGGGATTACATTTCACTTCTATGATTTATGCCATGGCATGAAATTATGATTTCTTTTGCAGGTTAAGATTTCCAAAATGTTATGTTCATGATGTGATTGATTTTTTTTTATTTACCCTTACTGAGCATTTGAGCTCACCCTTTTTTATGTTTTATTTCCCCAGGTCAGGAAGAAGGTTATTTAGTAGGATATGCCAAAAAGGGACTCTAGATATGTTGAAATAAGTGGGAGGTAAAGTAGATGCTTTATGAACCAGTTGTTTATGTTTCCCAGTTTCTAAAGAATCTATACCTATACTGTCCTTTACTGGTTTTGTTATATGTTGTAATAAGTGTGCTTCAATTCTGAAGTAATAACAATGTATGTAAAGTATGGGTCATTATTTTACTTATTTAAGTGGATTTTTATTCCATATTAGAAAAGGATTGGTTATCCTTATATAAATTCAACATCATCTTTTAGGAGAGGGATATAGCTCTTCACATCCTAAGTAATCCTATGATTCCATAAAAGTGTAAGGAAGAGGATGAATCTCCCCTATAATGTTATGTTAAAGAATTTATATTATTACTTTATGAGAAATAATATCTAGCCCAAATGATTGTGATAAAGTAGAGAAAAATTCTTGAAGAAATTCCCATTGTGGGGGATTATAATGATGTATTCCATAAAGAATTTCCTATCTTTCACATAACTGATAGGTTAAGTTATCAAGAAAATTATACCTCGATCTCTACCAATATTGAATACTCCCTATATAATTTCCACTTTTGAGTTGGAAGAGGATAATAAGTAGTTAAAAAAATATGGAAAAGGGTGTTCTATGCCTAAGTGATTCACCAAGGGGTGATCGAGTCCTCGTCATCATGAATAAGGATGCGTTAATGCACTTTTACATTAATTATCACAAACTCAATAAAATATTGATAACAAAAAGTATCCCTCCCATAGATAGATGAATTGTTCTATCAACTATACAAATCCCATCATTTATCTAAGGTGGACCATTGATCGGGATATCATCAGTTAATGTTGAACAAGGAATATGTTCCCAAAAATTACTTTTGAAGAAATTATGGACATAATTATTTCATAGTGATTCCTTTTAGACTCACTAATTCTCTAAAAATCTTCATGGACTTTATGACTAGAGTCTTTAGAGATTTACTCCATAAATTTGTGATAGGATTTATGGATAATGTTTTAATTTACTCCAAAATATAGGAGGAGAAGGAAGAGTATTTGAATATAGTGATAAAGTATTTTATAAAGGATAGTATTTATGGAATGTAATGTAAATGTGATTTATTGATGAAGGAAGTATAATTTTTAGGGTATATTATCACCAATAAAGGGTTATATATGGACCATTCTACGACAAAGGATACTGAGGACTGGACTAAATTGAAATATATAATAGAGATCCATATTTTACTTAGACTAGGAAGGTATTACCGATGGTTTTTGAGAAACATAAAATGATTTTAAAAACCACTAAAAAAATATAACACAGAAAAGTGTAAAGTTTGTTCGGACCAATGAATACAGAGAGTGATTTAAGGTGTTGAAAAAGAGGCTTATCACTATACCATTCCTTCACTATCCCTCAAGTATGGAACTTTTTGGGGTATTCAATGATGCTTCAAATCAGAGCTTTGGATTTGTATTAATGAATAATGATTAAGTGATAATATATTCCTCAAGATAGTTGAAGGTTTATTAGAAGAACTATTCCACACATTTTTTAGTTGGAAGCATTTAGATTTTCATTAAAAATACGGTGAAAGTTTCTATATATGGAGAAGTGTGAAATATGTATGAACCATAAGAGACTCAAATATATATTCACATAAGAGGATATTGATATGAACTAATGAATATGGTCATATTTGATCACGAAAAATGAATTTTATATAAATTATGATCCTGAGAATTAATATAATGTGAAAGATAATCTAAGTAGAAAGGATCCAAAAACTGACCACTAATGATAATTTAGAGGGATAAAATCTTAATTTATTTTCAATGGATGGACATGGGAATCATAGAGGAAGTAACATCATAATTACTTTCTTAAATGATTGCTAAACAATCCCTTATATTGAAGACAAAGGGTTCTTAAAGATTTGATGCAGAAATTCAAAAGAAGGCATAAATTATAAGAAAAGGTAAATACTTAGCATTAAAAATTGATGACTATGAAGTTGTAATATTTCTGTCAAAACTATGTGTTCCATAAAATAAATAGATAAAGAAATATCCTTTGAATGATGTACATAGATCGATCCTCTCCATCTACCTAGGGAGGATAAATATGTATCGAGAACTCTAAGAGAATTATTGGTGGGAATATATGGAGGAGGAGATCGCTGAATATACTTAAAAGTGTTTTGTATATAAACAACTGAAGGCCTAATAGTAAAAATTTAAGAGGATGATACAACAATTACCCATAGCTACATGGAAATGGGAAAACATCACCATGGACTTTATTATTGGTCTTCTAATGATAAAAACAGGAAAAAATTCCAAATGGGTTATAGTGTATTAGAAAACAAAGATTTCCCACTTTATTATAATAATATAGTTTTTATAAATTGATATACCTGAAAGTATATACATCATATATGTGGTGATCCTTCATGGAAGACCACTATCGATTTTATCTCACAATGATTTGATATTTAACTTAATGTTATGGAAGATTATCCAACATGCTCTAAATATTGTGTTTAACTTCAGTATAAATTATCACCTTCAAACTAGTTGAAAAACTAAGTAGACTATTTAAACACTAAAATTAATGTTGAGAGCATGTTTGGTAGAATTTTATGGAGTATGCAATCAATATATTTCATTGGTCGATTACTCACACAAAAATAGTTTCCACTTAAGCATCCAAATATCTTCTTTTGAACCCCTTTATGGGAAGATATATTTAACACCCTTACATTGGTATGAAGTTAGTGAAAAAAAATTTGGGACCTAAAATGGTTGAATAAATGGTAGAAATGGTCATGACCATTCAACACGACATCAAGACTGCTCATAGCTAACATAATATATATGCTGATAATCATCGACAAGATATGAAGTTTAAGGTTGGGGATAAACTATTTATCTATATATCATCATGGAAGAGAGTCAAGATATTTGGGATGAATATAAAGATAATATCTAAGTACAATCCCTTAAGATATTCAATCACATTGGAGTTGTGGCTTATTGACCTGCACTCTAACCACTAATTTCTTAAGTGAACAATATATTCCATGTATCCCTATTAATGAATTACATACCAAATCCCTCACATGTAATGAATTCATAGGTGGTATAGTTGGGAAATTATCTCTCCTATGAGGATCATTTTTTTGAAGATCTTGGACCATAGAGATATATTTATATGAAAAAAGAGAACTCACATGGTCAAATTACCAGGAAAGTACAATAAATGTGAAGAGGTAACCGGGAAACTCGAGGAATCCGTGAAGCAGAATTACCCCCAACTATATTCACCATTGTATATAATATGAAATTTTTATAGTGAAATAATTTAATGGGGTAAGAATATAACACTCTATGTTTAAAAGAAAGTAAAACCATTCTTAATAGTGTACATGACACGCAACACCGAAGCTAGACGAACCCGGATTATTTATGACCGTTATAACCTAAACGTTAAATTATAAGGTATGAATATTATTGAATAATTTATGAAATATAAATAAATTTCCTAATAAATATAAATTTATTGATAAACTATCATAAATAAGTACTCATTTTTAAATATATATTTTATTTTTCAAAAATTACATTTATTTCAAAATTGTTTTTTATTTATTTTTGCAAGAAACTTTTATAATTAATTTATCAAAATTTTAGAAATATTATTTTATAAAATTAATATTTTTTTTAAAAAATCACCATTTCGGAGTTTACATAGGGTAAAATTTCGGGATTTTTCTAAAATGTTTTATTTTTCAGTGAATAGTTAAAATTACCATTTTTTCAAATACAGCCAGTTATTTTCCTTAAATCAAGTTATTTGAAAGTTATATTATACTTTGTATTTGGGATTAAAGTGAAATATTAACCATTTTATTTTTAATTGTATAATTGATTTTATTTTGAATCATTAAGTTTTATTATTTTGGTAAAAGATTATCTTTTATTCATAAAAGCACGATTTTATGAAAATTATTTTTAAGTGCACAAAGTGTATCCATTTTAATTAATTAAAATAACCCACAATAAAGAAATATTTTGATGAACTTTATTTTTTATATAAATTTATATGAATTTAAATTCATATTGTTATGATTACATGTCATATAGTTAATGTAACATTGTCTTATGCTTAAAAAATACATTTATTGAATGGGTGCTTTTCGAAACATTTTACAGGTTATTTTTTAAATTATATTTTGAAATGTATGTGAATTTAATTTCGTAAAATATAATTAATAATTTGAAACATAATAACTAATATTATATAATATGTTCAACTTAGTTTTTTGTCACAATGAATAGTAAAAACAATAAAATTTTGCTATCAAGGATAATGTTAAAACATGTTTACTAGGGGTTAAAATGAAGAGGTGAAGGGAATAACATGTTTGAAAAATGTTTATTTTTGAATTTTTGATGTTTGGATCAACTTTATGACCCGTCCAATCCATTATTTATCAATTTTGGAGGCACTTCACTAGAGAGTGAAATCCCATTATTGAATACGTTTGGGTATTTATGAAAATTCCACTCTCTCTCACTTATAAAAGGGAACCAACTCTCATATCATTTACACACTTAAAAAATAATTTAGTTTATAAAATACCTATAAAAACCCCTTAATTACTTCTCTATCCACTTTTTAAAATCCTTGAGTTGATTATAAATTCAATCTAGGAAGGCATTAGGTATAATCCTAAAGAGGTGGTCCAAAGATGTGGTATCATTCTTAGTCCATCATTTTTGTTATAAATTATTACACCTCCTTGAAATATTACTCAATAATGCTGATATAATAACAACCTTATAACAAATATACTATTATTTTATTATGTTAATAGAATAACCTAAATCCATCTCTACTTCCATCGAATGGGAAACAAAACCGTTGTTCATGTGTACGGTAGAATACCACCTCACAAAGAGATGTCATTAATTTCTCATCATCGCCTCTAACAGATATTCCTGATATTGGATTTAATGTTTATATGTTATAATAATTACATATTATTCATTTTGAATATTATTATATCATATAACTTCTTATCTTACCATCCATTAAAAAATGATAACCACATTCGTGTGTATGAAAAACTATCACCTTGTGAAGCGATACAGTTTTTTTCTAATTAACACATCAAATGGATAGTATATTTATGTTTATTTAAATAAAAAATATCATATTTTTGATATAATGATGATTTAATAAATATAAAAGAACACTTACTTTATCTCCATCATGATCGTTGAAAAATGGAAAGTTGCTCATTTGTATATATGATCTACCGTCTCTAAGCTTGTAACATAGTTAATTTTCCCTAAAATTCCGTCATGATTAGTTTTAAAGTATAATTTATGTAAAAAATGTAGATTATTTCATTATTATTATTATATATATGATTAATTAATAATCTCTTTGTCCTTAGTCAACTTTCAAATTTGATTTTGGATATATGATTCGAACATCGTCAAAACGTCTGACTTAAACCAAAAAGATTAAGTAATAAAATATAGCATGATAATAAATAAAATAAAATAAATAATAAACCTGAAAACTATTATTAATAAAGTAAAAAAATTAACATATTTTTATTATTCAGGAAGATAAGGAACACACGTGATAAATTGGGCTCGAGGTAAGGGATCTCTCTAAACAACCCTTTCATTGGGTTATGGACATTCTCTATCTTACTCATTTGATATACATATTTAATGTTTTTAAATTATTATTAATGATTTATATATTTCTCTCAAACATATACCTAGATTATTATACCTTCCTTTTATGGGTTAAAACATTAATTATTCATATTTCTTAAATTCTTTTATTATGAAATTTATTTTGATTATAGTATAAAGAAATATTATGCAACCCATTATCTTTTCATGGATAATTATTATTTTATATGCCTTTGTATTGATTTAATTCATATAAAATACATAAAATATTGAACTTTTAATGATGGGTGAACCCAAATATCACTCCAATTCATTGGGTAAAGATTTATTATCATGAGGATTCATTAATGGGATTAGGGAGTAAAAATATTACATTATAGGACTTTTTCCATCATGTAATATTGTCTAGGAGTTTATCCTTAACTCATTTTTATGTCATGTTTTGTGTTTATACCACATTTTCTATGTTACCATAATCATATGATACTGTGTTATTTTTTTTATTCTTCTGTGCGATTACTTAGGATCCTTCCCTGTTTTGATATTATGTTATACTTTTGACTCACAAGTTTTATTTAATTATCATATTTATTCTATTAGTAGTATTTTTATAAAACCCCTTTATTTTTTATATTCCCAATGTTATCTTATGTATTTTTAGGAGATCAAATGGATTTATGAGATCATTATGGTGGATAAAATAAGTTTTTCATGTTTTATGTTTCCTTTTGATGTATCATGAACCCAGTCTTCCAGAGGCACCAGACCTCATGATCTTTGGGAGTTTACTTATTGGATATTTATGTGTAAAAATTATTTAATAATACATATATTAGGAATGAGTCACTATAGTTCCACACAAGCATCAATGAGTGAGAGTCTTGAAAGTGATATGGGTTTGCCATCATCTATAATCTGAACCTCCTCCTAAAGAGTGGTTGGAAGGGTGTCTTTCCCTAGTGTGTTAGAGGAAAACATGATACAAAGATTCATGTCCTAGGGTGATAAATATTTTAGAATAATGTCATAATATGAGGATTAATGATAGTGTGTGGGGGTGTAGTGTTACGATGGGTGACATAGCTTGGTTCCTACTTCTCAATTAGGATATAATCAGCTAGGTTTTAGGGCCATGTAATGTCTTGTGGGCCATTGGGACTTCCAACCATTTATTTGTAACAAAATAGTTATAGTGAATTCTTTTCATTCCTTAGGGGTAGGGATGAGGTTTGAACCACTGATGTTCCTAGGTGCAGGAGTTGTTTGTGGTTTGGGATCCCCTTTACCTTACATAGAATTATTAATAATTTCATGGGTTCCCATATATAAGAAATTGTGATTTGAATCATGATAGAAGTAAATTTATAAAATTATTTTAGTAGGTAATGAAATAGTGATGTAGCAGGTATTATAGTGGTGACACGGTAGAATATACCATAATAGACACTATAACAAGCGTTGTAACAATAGATTAGAGTTGGATTATTATAAAAATTTCAACAAACTAATTATGAAGGGGGTCATTTTCTTAAAAATTTCTTTATAAAGTTGTATTTGGGTGTCTCTTTATATTGTAAGACTTTCGGGCCTCAAATAAATATTTTTTATAACTAGGGGTGGGCTAGACCCCTGGGAGATGGTGAATCTACACAATTGGGCTCTACATGTGTGTAGTTTCATTTTATTATACCCCAAATAATAATAATAATAATAATTTATATTATTATTAATTATATTATTAGTCAATAATAATTTCATTGTTATAAAGAAATATATTAAAAAAACAAAAACAAAAACAATTATCAATTTTATTAATGGGTATAAAAAATAAATAAGAAACACACATACCCAAATACCTAATAAGCATAGACCCCCTAAGGATTTCTCCACTCCCAATTTATACAATCAATAAGAGTTTTACTATATTACACATTTTTTATGCCACATAATATGTTTTATGTTGAATATTCAACTTTGAAATAAAATAAAATATAAATTAAAGATAATTTAGAAAAATTAAGAATTTAATATGTTATTATCCATAAAAAAACAAAAAACAAAAAAGTTTTATAAAAAATAATTAATTTTATTGGAAAATATCACATAAAGCGAATGTTTAATAAAAAATATAATCAATTAATTTTTTCAGTTTTTTTTCATGTGTTTAATAATGTTACTTTGAATGATTAAAAAATTAAAACTATCTTTATATTTTTAAGTAAAATTCTATCTCCACTATACCAAAAATTTTATTTTTAGTGATAAATTTTCTCAATGCTTATTTAGAATTGAAAATGGTCAAACTTTCTCATTTATAAATAATCATTGAGAAAGGTGATAGGACTAGGAGAGAGAATACCACCACCAAGGAAGAGAGATGAATGAATAGTTACTAACAAAACATTCAATTCACACATTACTCCCATAATAGGTTCTCATGATTGGTTTTAAATGATGACAATGTGATGGCGCAAAAATTAGAGATAAAGAACATATATTACACCAAAGTGGTTACAAGGTTGAACAAATGTTTTTATTAACTAGGTAATATTCAATGATCAATAGTTTTAATCTCACTGTGTATGTTCCTAGTTTATTATAAATAAAATATAAAATAGATAAAATAGATAAACCTAAATATTAATTACAATAAATAATGATGACCACTATTAAGTTAATAAATCTAAATTTACCTTTATATCAACTATATATAAAATTTTTATTGCGTGTGTACCCTTTCATTCTTATTAAAATCTTATCCAAACCATTTTTATAATGATCTATGGAATGAATGTAAGTATAATTAATTTTTTTTACTCACTCACTTTCTCAATGAGATAACTCATTTTATACTTATAAGAATAAATCACTACAATATGGTGTCCACTATAATGCTCATTTTGGAGGTGACATCAACCAGATCCAAAATGAGCAACTATATAACCTTCTTTATTTGGATATTTTTATCTTTCCATTTAAAATATATTGTTATAAATAGAGCTCAAAAATACCTATAAAATTCACATGGTGTGACCTGTGATCAACCTTAAAAACTCCCAGGTCCTCCATGCCATTTTCATTCCATGTATTTGGTGTGGTCATGACATCTCCCAACTAAAATGACCATCCATTATGACTATTTTATTACATGATTTTCTATAAAAGATTTTATTTCTTTTAAAATGAGAACTACCATTACCGTTTTGAGGTTGGGTCCTCTTGTTCACTTCACTAACTCAACCCCTAACACCATTAACATTTCTTAGAAAAAACTTAAGTCTAAAATATATTCAAGAGAAAATCCCTCTATTATGAACATTTTAAAATGTAAAATTTGTGGTTAAAGGATTCAAAAAGATAAAATAGTCACAAAAACAACCATTATGAAAAAAATATTCACTTTCTGTTTTTTATTCTAAAAATTCCCATTTTAAAGGAAAGAATGACTTATATATTGTCTTACCATGATCCTTTATTCCTTTTCAACTCAATTAAACTCCAAAAAATGCTCAATCATCCATTAGGAGGTCTTTAAAAAATAAAACTTGAACTTAAATTCAAAACTCATAAATGAATTAACTCAATAAATAAGTAATAGAATTTATACAATGTGAAGGTAATTAAAACACCACACACTATGATATAATAGTGTTTGTGAAAGTTATCCTACTCCAAGATTAAGACCAATTGAATATTGAATATGTATCACTTAATATTATCTCACAACTCCTCCTTTGTCAATTCAATTTATGAGGGGATTATTTAATCACAAACACCCTCAAACTATAAGGTCTATTCAATCTCTCTCAATGATCCAAGGAATCTAAAAGTTGTTTTCCATTATCACAGCTAAATTAGCACTGTGAAAATCATCCTTTCTCTATATTATTTCTAATAGCCCTAGGAAATGGTCACTTGATTTAACCCTAAGATAACCATTCTTCCACCTTTCTTAATTATTCACTCACATCAGTGATCTGAACTACTACAACTTCTTCATGTTCTTAGATTTACTTCTTCAAATGAATATTTAGTCTCTATTATGTGATTTTCATTTGTTTTTTATGCTATTTATGAATTTTATTAATAAAAATCTTGCACTATTTTTGTGTTTTATTTATTATTTATGATTTTTGTTGATATTATTCATCATAGTTGATTATATATATATATATATATATATATATATATATATATATTAAAGATATATACATTCACACATACACATTCATATTTATGCATATGATTATATGTTTTTTTGTTTTATGTTATTTTATATATGTTATATATATATATATTAAAATATATATATATATATATTGATATCTATATATATATTCACTAATTTTATGTATACATATTATATTTAAAATATTTTAATTTATGTTATATTCTTATATATTGTTTATAATATATGTACATATATATACCATATATTTATATTTATAGATAATATATATATATACATATATAGATATATATATGTTTTATAGTGTGTGTGATTTATATTGTGTGTGTGTGTGTTTTATTATATTTTCATTTATAATAGGGATGGAAACATGTAGATACCTATGAAATTTAAGGGAATCAAACCCTAACCCATTTATTTTTACGAAACACTACCCCCAACCCATTTATTATTTTAATTCCCTACACTAACCGTTCTCTATTTTATTTCTAAATACACCTTTAACTACCCTAACCCTTTTCATTACCCAATTAGAAATTAAAATATTTAAATTTTATTTAAAAATCTAGAATAAACATATCAAAAAATTGATTAAATATATTCTATAATTTTTTTTATTTAATATCATATAATCAATTAATTGAAATTTAAAATTTAACTATATATATATATATATATAATTTTATCCAAAATAAAAATAAAGAAATATTTTTTATAGTTTTAATTTAACATAAATATTTATTATTGATTTATTATTAATAATTTTCATAATCGGGTTTGGGTTTGTAGTACCCTAAGAGTTACCCCAAACCTACCCACTAGTTAAAATGATTTTCAATTTTCTACCCTAACCTTATAAATACCCATTTAAGCACTACTCTAACCCTATTTAATTTTGATGGGTAGTGTCAGGTATGAGGTTAACGGGTACCCATTACTATCCCTAGTACAGAGTGATTGTGTATATATATTAGCTATTTTTATATATGTTATATATATAATTTTATTATGTTTCTAATATATATATGTATATTTTTATTAATGAATTTTATATTAATATTATATATATTTGTGTGTGTGTATATATATGATTATATGTACTTATGTATACAAACATATGATAGTTATATATATATATATATATGTTTTATTCTTTGTTGGATTAAGTAATATGAAAATGAATTGAGAATGGAGGGATGATAATCATATAGATAGAGAGTATGAATAAGGTGTCAAAGTGTCCATCAAATCCATGACATTCTATATGACTGGACCTTCTCAAATCATGGGTTCTTCTAAAAGTTTTTGTTATTCAATGAAAATTGATCCAATTGAATTAGAAAAACATTTAATCTATTAAGTAATTGTCCAAAGTTATAAATATAGGACTAAAAAAGATAATAAGTAAATGTATATATAAATTAGAATGAAAAATTATTTTATGAATCATCAGATATTAAAAAAAGTGTATATGATGATGTTGATCATATTGAGGAAATGTCATTGGTTATTGAATATGAAGTTAAATATTGTCATATTTTTTTATGAAATTAACGAAATGTGAACATATGAAATTATATAATGGTTGTATGAAATATGGAACACTACCAAAAAACTAAAGCTATATAAACTGAAAGAAGTAAAAATATGGAGTGCTTCCAATTTCATAGAAAAACTCTTTATATTGAAGGAAATGCTTCCAGATAAAAATGAATTTACTTATCAAACATATTAATCCAAATAAAATATTATGTTCCTTGAGTATGTGCTATGAAAAAACTATTTTATTTCCATAAAAATTGTATATTATTTAAAAGAATAGTGTGAATATCAATGAAAATGTATCAAATGTGAAACATATTGAGCACAAGAGCCTCATCCCAGTTGGTGAGGACTCGCTAGGTGCATCTAAGAGACCCGCGATCAAATCTAGGTGGAGACATATTTCATGGTTACTGTAGCATTACTGTAGCAGTAATGTAGCATACAATATAGTAGTACTGTAGTAGACACTGTTCTGTACTGTAGCAGCCATAACTATTCATCCATCTGGGCCTTCGGGCCACCAGTTTGGTCCTCGGGTCCTGCAAGGCTTTCGGGCCGCCCAAGGCCTTCGGGCCAGTTGATTATCAAGGCCTTTAGGCCACCTTAAGTCCTTTGTGCCACCCCAAGGCCTTCAGGCCACATGAATACAGGCCCCAGACACACTACAAAAAAGGAGCAGCCCAAGATGAGTATTCAGAGCAGGTGCTCTCACCAGAGCAGAGCCAAATGGATTGTTAGAATGAAAGGGTATGGCTATGCCATCGGTACCAGCCTATGCTTGAATGGGAATATTAACCAAATGATCATGCAAAGGTGGAGAGCTACTATCAAAATGCAGATGCTGGGGAGGGGCAGTTCCTTGTAGATAGTCTGGTTGAATTCCATAAGACCTTTGGGTCATGTAATCTCCTAAGCCTATGGGCCATGTAATCTCTGAGCCTACGGGCCTTGTAAGGGTTCCCCCTCATCCCTTGAAAGGGGGTTATCAAAAATCCATAAAAAATTAAGGCCTTCAGGCCATTCAGGTGATACATATTTATATAATAAATATGAATCAAGTATGTAAAAAGTTATATGAAACTTTCTATTTATTCTGAAATTTTTATAGTTGTATGAATATTTAAAGACTACTAGTTAGTTGTTGTGGAACATTGATAAGATAATTTTTGATATAAAAATTTTAAACCTATTTGATTATGCTTAAAATAATAAAATCTAAAATGTGTATTTTTTATTTGGGAACAAATCATGAAACATTTTTTATGAATTATTGATGAATTTCATTAATCCCCAAAGTGTAAGAAAAGAAATCACAACAATTGGATGGTTATATTGGTAAAATATAATATACCATTATGTTTAGGTAAAAATCCTTTTTTCCTTATATTTTAATTTCTTATTTTAATATTGAAATATCATAGTATTTATCTTTATTTATTGAATATTTGAAATTTTCATGGGATTCTTGTGTAATAGTGTACGATTCTCACAATTAAGATGAATTTTTGTCAATATCCATATTTATTAGTGTGATAGTGTATTTTTTGTGGCCATAAAGATTCTAAGTGATTATTTTTTCAATTTAATCATGATATTTTAGTTCAAAATAACCACCAAATTCTAAAAAAAGAGAAAATGAACTTGAAATACCATAAACATATAGTATAATAATTAATGACCTATTTTTAAAATATAACAGTGAAAAACATGTCATTTTGATGTGTTGTGCGGTTAACATGATTTAAGTGTGAGTTCTCAATTTAAAAGTGATAGTTTAGTTAAAAATGTGTGTTAGATAAATAAAACCTAGAAAAAAATATTGGATTGTCAATAAAATATAAGATAATGATCATTGGATCATTTTTGACTTATATGAAAAACAAAATATAATTTTCATATTCAGTGTATTCATAATTTCCTAAAGTTATTTATTCAGTTATAATTACTAGATAAATTAAAAATTCACACCACATAATAAAAACTAATAAAAAATACTCAATGTTTTATAAAAATCTATGGAAATGGTTTTTAATTAAATCATCATATAGAATAATAAATGAAATTACATTTTATTCAAAGTGTGTAAAGAATGATTAAAAATGCATGTTTTTTAATTTTAAGGTGATATTCTAGTTCAAAACATATGGAACATGCTTAATGTTGATAAAACACACTACAATTTTCATAAAACTCTTAAAAAACTATCTATGATTCATTTTTTACATGTAAAAATGAACCAACCATCATTTTGATATGCTATGTGTTCTGAATAATTGAAAGTGAACATTTTCAATTTAAAGTAATACTTTAGTTTAAAATATATATCAGATGCTAAAAAATAATAAAATGATTATTAATTTTTATAAAACTCTGGGAAAAAATCATTGATTCATTTATAACCTCAAGAAATATATTAGATTCCATTCTAATATGAAAATTTATTAGAATTTCCAATAGTGTATTTTTGAATTTTAAGTGTTGTGAATGATTAAGCGTACATCACATATTCAAAGTGATAAAACATTCTAAAATTATCACAAAAATAGTTGAAAATGTTAATTAATTTATTTGATACATTTCGGAATCAACCATACATCATTACAATGTGAAATATTATTGGAATGACTGAATATGTATTTTTTTTATTTTATGCATAAAATATATTCAAAACAAGAATCACATATTGAAAACTAATAAAAAAACTCAAATAATCACAAAACATTACTAAAATGATTATTGATTTATTTATGAAATATATAAATAAAAATAAAATATTATAATTTGTGGCATGGATGATATGAAAAAAATCCATGTATTCAATTTAAATATGATATTTTAGATCAAAACATATGGGACACGATTAAAGATAAGAAACCACATTTTTATTGTCATTAAACTCTATGACAATGATTGATGATTCATTCATGACCTTTAAGAATGAACTATATGTATACCTTGATGTGTAGTGTGGTCCAAATGAATTAAAGTGTGTGTTTTCAAATAAAAAGTTATATTTTAAATTAAAACACATGTCACATGATCAAAAACAAGAAAAATATTCTAGATTATTTTGAAACAATAAAAAAAGATTGTTTATTCATTTGTGACTTGTAAGAATGAATTGAATATCATTCAATGCAAAGTCTGGTCATTATTACTTAAAGTTCATTTTTCAATTTTAAATCACAAAAAAGATGAAAACATTCATCACATACTAAAAATTGAAACAATGTTCTCATATTTTCATAAATCGTAATGATAATGATCATCATTTTATTTTTGAAATATAGGAAATAACCACACATCATTCTAATGTGTGATGTGCTTAAAATTACATTTTTTTCTATTTTTAAATAGTTTTAATTTTATTAAGTGTTATTAATAAAGAACATATCATTTACTATTACTTATATTTTCATTATTTCAATAATAAGTACATTTTTTTGGGTGGTTAAAAGTAAAATGATTGTTGATTATTTAATAATCTCTTCTAAATGTGTTCTATTATGTAAATGTAATATTTATAAATGTTGTAATAGTAACTAATTATTTTTAGATACAAATATATTTATAAATTTAGTGACCCCAACCCCAACATCCCTGATCTAGTTCCTACTACGATTACATTGGCTTAAGAGACAAGGAAATCACATCCCAAAGGACTGAATAGTTTAGTAGTCTTGGTAAAGTAGATATATACATGAGTCTAGTATTATAATTGAATAAAAAATTAATATATATATATATATATATATTGAAAATAATTTTATTTCATCTAATATATCCTTGAATTTCTTTTGTAGTAAACATCATGGAATCTTGGGGAAAAGAAACAAAATAAGGGGGATCTTAAATGATCAGTAGAGATTAAATACTACACAATCAATAATGAATCAATAAGAATAATAAATATGGAATTATAAATAATTGAACACATATTCCGTGTAATCAATAAATTGATACGAAAGTGAATAAACAGTATTGAATAATAAATAACTGAAAACACATGCTATTTAAATAACTAGACTATCATGATAAGAAAAATAAAAATTATTATGTAAATGTAAATAACAAAATACTCATGAAAATTAATCAATAAAATGAGAATGAAATACAGCCATAGATTTTTTAATAGTGAAAATATAATGGATAATAATAAATGAATTTTTAATGAAGGCAATTCTTAATTATTAGATGACATGTTTCCTAGGTACATGAAACCTTTACCATCAATACCTTTCACATGATGGTTTAAAACATAATATTGTAAAGACCTTTCAAAATATAGTTTAAACTATTTGGTTTTGAATGTGAAGGGTTGTTTTCAATAGATTTTTTCACATTAGACTACCTATGCATCAAGGGACTTATTTAAAATGGTCCCTAACCCCAATTATACCAGTAAAAAGCATTACACATATATCGAATAATTTATTTAATTTATAAAAAATGTGTTTCATGAACCAAATATAGTATTCATCTAAACCTACATGCAACCTAGTCAATGGAAAGACCCAAGGGTCATTCTTGATTCACATTATTTGGAACAAGTTCTTGGGTATCACATATAAGGGGTTGGGAATGATTTACCTGAGTTTAGAAACATAAAACAACCAAAAATAATAAATAAATAGAATCTTCAAATTCACACCAAACATCTCTTAACAAAAATTCATAATTGAGTTACAAGGTTTAAAAAAATCCAAAAGACTATCAAAAGGAAATAAATCAAAAAAAATAACAACCCAAGAACCACCTAATGTCAAGGGGGCATCACACTCAAGCCATCTCCAAGACACCATATCAAGAAGGAACACTAGAAACCTAAACCACTAGCTCAAAATCTTTACCCATACCTGAAAATAAAACATCACCAAGTCTACTGACACCAAAGGCTGTAAGTAGGTGTGAGCCTAATCCTAGTAGGATTCCACCCAAGAAAATATTCTATGTTATACACATCATAAGGAAAATGGTTTTCATGTTTTTATGAAATATAAAAACTAGAAAACATTTTAAGGAAATACAACTTTATATTAAAATATTTTTCAAGAAGGAAACATTAAAGAATGAACAATTTCAAAGAAAATACACAATTTGTTGAAGTTACCAACCAAACACATTGTATGATGATGCTAGGTACAAAATAGCCAATGAGAACTAGTAAGAGGAACACCCCTATGCTCTAACTAGTTTTGGGGCCCTTGGTACATCGTACCTCGGTGTAAAATTAATCATAACCAATAACCTTCTCATGAACAATCCACTATGAAAGGAAACCCCAATGTCCTAGTGGTCCCCGAACATCATCATAGTTTAGTTAGTGTTTTCATCATCAATCTTTCTAAGTGAAACTGGGACGAAGCCACTACCGAATCACTAGAATACTATTCCTAGTCCACCCACCTAGATACCATGGATTCCATTTTGTGTTCAATCAAGTTCCTCATGTTATAAAATAAAATTTTTGCATCAAAACTCCATTTCTAAATCATACACACACAAAAAAATACCCCAAACATGTTTTGTGCACTCAAATTTATTCTAAACATCATACAAACACCAAAAAACCCACAAACATGTTTTGAATCTCTTTCACAATTTGAAAAATCATTTAAAAAATTTTACAAGACATTTCAAAAGTGGTACATATCAGAAGAAACCCTTTCACTTAAAAAAGTACCATTTAAAAAACATGAACCAACAAAAATATTTTTCCAACAAGATTGCACCACTTATATGACTCAATAAACCATTTTGACAACTTATAAAACATCCCAAGAAACACAATATGGCCTTACACAAAAATAATTCAAAAAAAAATCCACCTTTTTGAATATAATACACACTAAATCCACACTAAAATAGAATTTTCAACTATTTCCAAATTTAATAAATGTTTTTTGAAAATTATAAAACACTACCAAGTGATACAAAATGAGGTTACACAAAAAACACACCCCATTTAAAACAAAAATTCCAGTTAAAAAAATCATATATTAATATTTTTGAAAAACAACTTTCACACCACATATAATAATAAAATAACATTTTAAATAAATTAGGGAAGAAAATCATTCATCAAATAGTGTTTATAGATGGATCCACCTATCATTGATGTGAAAACCCCAAGAATCGGTGTGAATCTTCAATTGTACCACAATCACGCCACAAGAAAGTGAAAACAAACCCTAATCATGAATATTTAACCAAGAAACCCAAGATTAAACCATCGGGATGAAACCATAGATACTGAAAAAATAGAACCTAATGAAAGGAGGGAAGAAACCCTAGAGAGAAGGAAGAAAACCAATAAAGACTCACTTACTTGAAGAATCTTGTTTTCCCCCCCATAAAAACCCATTCAAAAATAGGTTCCAAGGGATCTTGAGGGATATTGGAGGCCTCAAATGGCTGCTAGGGTTGAATGGGGTAAGAAAGGGGTGCTATTGATTTATTTCTGTAAAAAAAATGATCAAAACCCATTTTTTAAGACCTTGACACTATTCATGGTTTTTCCACATGATTTAGTAAATCGTGCGGCCAATCTGTGTGCCATGTTTTTTCCACCCAAAAAGTACCATTTTTAACCAAAATTAAAGGGGGGCCTAGGGTAAACCTAAGGAGAATGATATGACAAGAATAAAATTTATAATTCCCCAAAACCTTGACCCCGTCATGCCCGAATACTGAGAAAACAACCAAGAACTCGATCTGAACCGAAACGAAATAAAAACTAAAAACACAGGCGTGGCAATTCTCCCCACCATAATTATTTCTATCCCTATAAATCCACAACAAGGCCAGATGAAAAAAAAACCCAGTACTATTTATATGTTCAAAGGGGGTTCCTAAGGAATTCCAACTGAAAATACAATAGGGACACTACCGGAAGGAAAAGAGGGGTATAAACTTACTTGGGAGACCAAGATGGACTTCCCCACTATGTTTCATCCACCGTCAAAATCCAAAAAACCTCCATTTGATCCAAAAAAGAAAGGATACTATCACCTACCAAAAGTTACACCACTTCCCTAAAATCTAAACATAATCAAACCACATCCCAAAATGAAACACCTTAAACACTACCATAAGAATCTCAACCAATTTACACAAAAGAAACAATGAATTCGAACAAGGTTACTAGAGCCTTACTTCAACAAAACCGTTGGGCACACTCCAATTCAAATGTTTACTCAAGAAAGAAGTTTGTGTTTAGATAGCTCCAAGGAAGACTACCTACCACTAATCTAACTCAAAGGAAAAAATAGAGTTACTAATATGAGGAGAAACAAACGACCCCCCCCCCCACATAAGAAGTAATCTAACACTTGAGATTGAACTATAATACCAACATAGGGAGTTATGGATGGACTACCCACCATAAGATAAAGCTTAATTTTCTCGAGATAGAACCAGGACACCAATTGGGGGAGGCCAAAATGGACTCCCCATAATAAGGGGTAGAATTAACATTAAAGTTATTATAAAAAAAACTTATATGAGACCCATGGTGGGTCTCTCCACCATAAGAACCAACCATCTTAACCAACCAACATGGTCCAGCAAAGAAACCCGACATGGGATTACTTGGGTGCTTCATACACAAATTATTATCCCACCAAAAGAGGGCCCTTTCAATAAAACATCAAACCAATAGTGGAACCACACAATTTACCACTCCCACAAGATTTACCAACCTCAGATGACTCCAACTAGAACTAAGGTGGAAATGGACCTATAAGGTTATTCATAAATGAACAACCATACTGAGATTCATACCCAAAAGCATTCAAACACTGGGGTTTTGAGAATAAAAACACACCCCACCTCCCAATAACCAAGGTGGGACTCTCCCACTGACACATATTACAACCCTAAGGGATAGGATTTTCATGCCCCTTTCCACTACACCATAAAAATTGAAACAAAACCACAACATCAAAACCTCAAAATGTCTCTACCACCCATACCAGATATAAGAGTTAAACTAAGACCCTTTACACCCATTTGGTTTTCTTGACTACATGAATGCTTCACTCCAGGACCCATGGATATAGCTCAGATAATTAAAGCATCTCCTACATCGCAGTCAGGCACTAAAAACCGCTAAATGTAACTTCTTCTTCTGGTGCCACAAGAAATTACACCACGATCCAATATCATCAACAAAACACAACACCACCCGCAAACCACTTCCCTTTTCATGGAACCTTCCCCAAGAGGGGCCTCGAAGGTGCATACACATTTCCCCTCTCACCATAAACAAGAATCATCAAAACAAAGAACACAATGAAGACACATTCATTCAGGATAGAGAATTTTAGGAATTCTAGAAAGAAAACATACTTCAATTTAAGTGGAAGTCCTAAAAAAGTACCGCAACATCAACCTTTTCACTTAAAATAAAACACAACACAATAAGACACCACATAACATGACCTTAGAAATTGATAAAGACTGTAAAATGAGTGGGACCTTGAACTGAGTCCCAAATAACATGAGATTTCCGCATGTAGCCATAATAGCCTTAAATGACCAGATTCTCTACAATGGTGGCCTAACATGAATCCTTTTATTATGATAAACCAATGAAGGACCGAAAGGCCCTTAAATAATACAACCAAAATTGTAAAATCTGGACTTATTTACATTCCCTCACCAGAATTCCACTTCACCAATTCCAAATAGAACCTACAGGAACAACAACGTTAAACATTACCTTTAACGATATAGGAAACTTAAGAGACTAAGGTCTATTTCAACCTTCCACAACCATTCTCCTACTACAAGAGGATCCAATTAACAGAAAAGGAAGAGGGGGTAGACTCAATCTCCAAAGATCAAGAATAAAGTCCTAATGTTGATCAACCAGAGGCTCTGCCAATGGAAAATCAACCTAGTGCCCACTTCAATCATCCATTAACTCTTTATATGGGCATACACTAGCTGAAGAGGAGAACCAAGAACCCAACCAAGCTATCCATTTGGTCATGAAATACCACAACTAGAACCAAAAATAAAAGGGGAACTAGCGTAAAGGCTTCCCAGAACATTTCTCATAAAATACCACTAACCAAAACTGACACCATACTTACCAACAAAACACAATCCCCAAGCATAGTTCAATGAAGAGGGGTTCTCAAACTCAAAATATCCCACAACAACATTCCCAAAAACACATAAGACACACCACCAAAACACCAATTATCCAAACATGAACTTTTCCTTAAAAAACCATTTCATTGAAAGTAAATGGTGTTGGTGGTAAGCACATTCACTAATGATATCTCATAGGCCTCACACATGAATGTTTCCATAAAACACCGAGAACCCTCCTCATATCCACCCCAACACTCACCTTGTCATTCCATTAACCATCCATCTTTCCATATAACCCATACATGTAGTCATCCACGAGGATACAAAAGAACAAAACCTAACCTCTCCTCTTTTCAAAATCAAAACATTCAACCCACACTCTCTTTATCAAAACCATTAACCATAAAATAAAAACCCAATTCAAATCTTACAAACCATTTCAGATAATTACCATCTATTCACATAAAAACTCACTTTGAAGTCTTACACCTGAATTTCACAACATTTCACTCCATTTATAAATAACTTTCATTAGTTTAACAAATTAAATTTGAAACATATTTTTCAAAACCCACATTAACATAATTCACACTTTCCAAAAGATGTTTCAAAAAATTCACAAATATTTATTTCCAACCTTTCCAAAATCAACCCATTTCCATTTTAGTTGAAAATAGTTTCACCAAAATTCACATTTCTTAAAACAAAGTCATTTTTACTTAAAAACCATATCTCAATAATTCCAAAATAATTGATTTTCAAAATGATTTCCAAAACTCAAAGAGACATAAGATTCTTCTCAAAAGAAGGACACTACTATCGGTGGGTGACTTAGATATAAGGTTAGAGGCCATACAATAGTCACTCGACCATCATAGAGAGTGTTCCAGTACTATATCCTTGACTAAACATCTCTTTCCAGACCCTACAATCTTATTGGGACTGTTGACACAAATCCCATTTCATTTCCCAAACAATGAGAAACCACAAGGACTAAAAGACTTATATGGAACCCAACCTCCCCTGGTAACTCAAGTAACACCATGAGGTATGCTGGCTAGGAACCCTAATCATAACCAGAATCTCATTT
The DNA here is from genome assembly GCA_963277665.1 of Viscum album. Taxonomy (NCBI): domain Eukaryota; kingdom Viridiplantae; phylum Streptophyta; class Magnoliopsida; order Santalales; family Viscaceae; genus Viscum; species Viscum album. The sequence goes on from OY728147.1 coordinate 1,877,171,828, forward strand.
TATGACAACCATAACTCTATTTTATCCCGAATCTTCCCCAAATAACATGACCCAAAAGAGTGTGGCCTGCTCTAATACCATTTTTTCACAAACCAGATCTAGTTGTCATCTAAATTGGTGCCTGACCCAGTCTGTGGCATAGCCCAAGGGGATTTTATTAATCCCCATGTGTTGAAATAAGTTCCTGGTTATCACACATAAATGTTTGGGAATGATTTACCTGAATTTAGAAACAAAAAACAACGAACAATAATAAATTAACTGAATCTAAAAATTCACACCAAAGAGGTTTTAATAAAAATTAATAATTAGGTTACAAGGTTCATATAAAACCCCAAAGACTAATACAAGGGAATAAAGATAATGAATATCCCAAGAAACACCTCATGGAAAGGGGGCATCACCATCAATCCATCTCCAAGACACCAAACCAAGAAGGACTACTAAAAACCTGAACCATCGGATCCAAAATCTTACGCTTACCTACGACAAACATTACCAAGTATACTTACACCTAAGGGTGTAAGTATGGTGTGACAATAAGCCTAGTATTATTACACCCAAGAAAATATTCCATTCTATAAACATCATAAGGAAAATGGTTTGCTAGGATTTATGAAAAATTAAAACTAGCAATATTTTTTAGGAAAAAAAACATTAATTAAAAACCGTTTTCAGGAGGGAAAGTTTAAAGAATGAAAAATTTTCAAGAAAATACACAAGATACTAAAGTTGTCAACTAAACACACCATATTCCAATGGTAAGTACAAAATATCCAATGATCACCTGTAATAGGGACACCCCTAGGCACTTAGTAGCCGTGGGGCCCAAGATACATCATATCTCAATGTAAAAGTAACCATTACCAATAACATTCTCATGAACAATCCACTAGGAGTTGAAACTCCAATATCCTGGTGATCCCTAAACATCATCATAGTTTAGTTAGTGTTGTTATCTTCAATCTTTCTAAGTGAAATAGGGACGAGGCTTAGTGGTAAGGTTCCTGTAATCTTACATGAAAAATGGGGGTTCAAAACCCATTAGGTTCAGGGTATTATTGCAGTATTTGTAGTGGTATTGTAGCAGTGAAGAAACTGTAGTATTGGAAGGCACGATAGTGGTGGCAGGAAACTGTAGCAGTAGTGGGACTGTGCTGGTACTGTAGCAGGTGGGTATTATAGCAGTACTATTCACAGAATGTGACTTGAGTGAAAAAATTGTGCCTACAAGACATGTAATGGGATACAGGCTCACTGGGCCTTCGAGCTATATAACGGGTGTCGCTCTTCCCAGTTAAAATATGAATTTTCTTTTCTTTAACAATAAAATGAGGCTTTGGCCCCAACCTTTAAAAATATGGACGAGGATACTACCAGATCACTGACATACTAGTCCCAGTCTTCCCATCCAAATACCCAAGCATCCCATTTTTCCTCAATCAAGTTACAGATGTTATAAAATACCATTTTCACATCAAAAACCGATTTCTAAATAATACACACACAAAACAGTACCCCAAACATGTTCCATACCATCAAATTTCATTTAAACATCATACAAACACCAAACAACCCGCTAACATGTTTCTCATATCTTTCACAATTCAATAAGTCATTTAAACAAATTTAAATGACATTTCCAAAGAAGTACACATCACAAAAAACCCTTTCACTTCCAAAATTACCATTTTAAAAACATGCACCACAAAAATAGTTTCCAACAAGATTTCACCAGTTATATGACTTAATAAAACATTTTGACAAATTATAAAACATCCCAAGAAACACCACACGACCATACACTAAAATCATTCCCAAAATACCCCTTTTTGATTCAAACACAAACATACACCTCAACAAAATAGAATTATCAAGCCTTTCCACAATTTATAATTGATTTTAAAAAGTTATAAAACCCTACCATGTGATATAAAATGAGGTCTCACAATAAACACACCCAATTTGACACAAACATCCATTTAAAAATCAAACACATGTTAATATCTTTTAAAAACCATTTTTCACCACATATAATAATAAATAAACATGATATGTAAATTAGGAAAGAAAAATTACTCATTAAACTGTGTTTATAGATGTAACCACCTACCTCTAATGTCAAAACTCCAAGAATCGAAGTGAAACTTCAACCACACCAAAACCACACTACAAGCAAGTGAAAATGAACCATAATCATAAAGATTGAACCAAGAAACCCAATATTAAAACCTAGGATGGAAACACTAAATACTGGAAAAATAGAATCTCAAGAAAATATGGAAGAAACCCTAAATATAAGGAAGAAAATAAATAATGACTCACTTACTTGAAGGATCTTGATGTTTACCACATCAAAACGCCTTCAAAAAATAGGTTTTAAGGGATATTGAGGGATCTTGGATCCCTCCCATGGATGTCAGGGTTTAATGGTGGAAGAAAGGGGGTGTAATTTATTTATTTATGGAAGGGGAATATTGTCAAAAAATATTTTTTAACACCTGGACATTGTGCATGGTTTGGATACACGTTTTAGTAAACCATAGGGCCAAACCATGTGCCCTGTTATGTCCACCCAAAAATCCACTTAAATGAAGTAATTAAAAATCATACTTAAAATAATATGAATAATTAATTAATCATTATATTATATGTCAATGAGTCATTATATACACCATATAATAAAACTATATGAATAACATTATAATATTCCTCAATGAATTAAAATTGAGATTAAATCCCTTACCTTACACTTTCTTTTGGTTGAACTCCATTTAAACTAATGAAAAATAGTTTTAAGCATGTTATTAAGTTAAAATAGTACCATATTAGTATTTATAATATCATATATGATCATTTTAAAACATATTATGACAATTTTGTCCAAAATCTTTCATTATTTTCATTGTTTTGTGTGTTAATTACCATGTTTTTCGAGTGTGTTTTGAGTTGTTATTATTCTGTTCCTCTTACTTAGATCATGATTTCATAATCTATAGAATATAAAAAATTATTTAAATATAATATATATTTATTATATATTTATTCATAGTAACTAATAAAATTTGGTGATAGGAAATGAAATACACTGTTCATGGAGACGGTAGGCCATACGTACACATGAACTCCATTTCCATTTTATTGTCTTATTGAAAGTAATAAAGGTAAATGATATATGTATATGTATATTATAATTATAGTATCATTATTATTTCATATATATCTTTTGCGTAAACCAACCTTAATACATTCCATGTAAAGTGTGAACGAATCACATTGCTTCTTCAAGAGATAGTCTACCGTACATACAAACGACGTTATTATAAAGCCCCGGCATTAAACCTTACTTAATATTGAATTAAATTAATAATTCACATTGATGATATTTTCATGGTTTAGAGTTTTAGAGAATTAGAACATAACTATTACATCTCAAAAGATTACAAAGTAGAAACTTCTACTAAGTTCCCATAAAATAAAAACTCTTAAAAATAAACATGTCTAGTTCCATGTTTTAGATAGCATGACTTTCCCTTGATCCCATCCTTGACCCTATTCCACATTATGTCCTGTGAAAAACATTTCAAAAAAATATGGGGTGAGCATAAAAATATCAGTAATGGATACACAATGAATGAAAACTGTTTGTTTTTCAAAACAACAAGTAATCCATGTATACTTTATCAAAGTAACACTTTTCATCTTTATGAATGAGTAAAAACTCTTCACTAAAATAAAATATCATTACTTACCCTTTTTTAACCAAAATATTACCATAAAACCCATATAAAGATCACATAACAAATAAAGGTAACTTGGGACATAAACATACTTAAATGGAATAACCATACGGTCGACTTCCACACATATCACTTAATGGAATAGCTATACGACCGACTTCCATACCCAATGCATTGGAGGTTATAACGTAACCACCCATCCTAGTATTCATGGCACCAATAGTCATATGGTTTATCACGTAACCACCCGTCAAATGTCCAAGTACCATTATAAAATCATAAGACATAAAACAAATATAATGGAAAGAAAACATCTCCACACTTTGATCACAATATATCAATTAAATATATTGACATAAAAAATCCATTATAAAAAACCCTTTTCAATACCAAAATACATAAAACATTATATGGTATTTATTTAAATTTTTTAAAAAAACCTTACGGCTTGTTGAGGAAGCCAAAGACCAAATAATACTCGCGGCGGCAGAAAAGGTCGTTGTCACCGCGTACGTTAAAAGAAACATTCCTTTTTTCGTTTAGTAAAATGCTTCATAGAAAAAGATTAATTTTGTATAAAAGTAAAAGTCAAAGGGGTTTATACACCGTATAAAAGAAAGTTGTGTATAAAATGAAATATTTCTCAATGAATGGAGTTTGAGACGAAGTTCCTTTCCTCGTGTCTGACATGACTCGATTTCTCTTTAATCTCCTGAATAATAAACTAGTGTTAATTTCTACTTGCTTAAGAACCTTTTTCAATATCATTATTACTTTTATATCACTTATTATCATGTTATAAAAATTATGTAATCATTTAAGTTAATAATGTTTGTTTTGTCGATATTTGGTTCTTAAGTCGAAAGTGGACTTCTTACAATTACATGTTGTTCGTGTGGAAAAAGGTTCATTATATCCAGAATGATATTCATGATTTTGATATCATATATATCATATATATCTAGCATATAAATGTATTTATAATATTACATAATCATTTAGAGGTAAGAAATGAAATGCACCGTTCATGGAGACGGTAAGCTGTATGTACGCATGAACGCTACTTTCATTTCTATGTCATATTAATGGAATTAAAACTAAATGAGAGATATTCATATTTTAACTCCAGAATTATATTCATAATTTATATTTAACATACATCATATATAATAAATTTAAATCCATCATTTATACGTCCCACATATGGCATTGACGAATCAAATCACTTTGAGGGGGCGGTAGTCCGCACTTCCTAAAATGAAGATATCGTGTATACCCATAATGGAAGCCATAAAAGTGTGCCATAAATGAAAAATAAAGAAGAATAATGAAGACATAAACATATTATATATCATATATAAATATAGTGACATCTTAATGGCCACCTTTGAAGGTGTTTGAAGAATATTGAACAATCATCGTTTCGTGAGGCAGAAATTCGCCATCCACAGAAACAGTATATTCTTTAACCATTAGATGTATGTGTGTGTAAGTGTAGATCTAATTATTCTTATAAAAACACCCAAATATATTGATGATACTGGATTTGTTACAAAATAAATTAATAAAAAGAGTTTAGGGGGTTGGAGAAGCAATATAAAACAAAAGAACACAAGAGAAAACGCTACCTTTAAAACGGGTAACTCTTTTTGATTTGAGCTCAAAGGCTTCCTTGGAAAGACTTATGCCCAATGTGAGGATTCAAGGAGTAAAAGAGGGATGTGGAGAGACAAAATGGGCAGGGTTTGGCCAAGCCAAAGGCTTTTTAAGTGTGGTAAAGAGGTAGAGGTGGGGGCCATTTATAAGAGGAGAGGAGGGGCACTCTTGGAAAGTAAAGAAATGTTACTTTATTTTAAATTGAGTTTCAGATTTAAAAGGTCCCACATTGATATAATTCTAGGATAAGGTGATAAGGGTTCTAAATATACCCATCCAATAGGTTTTTGACAAGTGTAGGTCTTAGATTTTACATTATCTTTTCATTTTATTTAAATCGTTAAATAGTGAGGTAATCACTGCATCATCATGGTGTCATAAATAATCTAATATATTTAATGTCTAAAAATTATAAAAAAAATATAATGATGTATAAAATAGTTTTCAATTTCTAATTAATATTTATAGTAAAAAATATGACTTGTATAACCCCATTTAATTTTTTTTAGTAAAATAACTCATGTTTGTGACATTTTTATTTTAACTTTAAATAAAAAGTTATTTATGTCATTTTCCTACCAAAGTGGCTCCATGGGGTCCCCAAGTTGACCCATGGATTGTCTTGGTCGGCCATGACACATCCAATGAGGGTAGGACATGTTTCTAGGTCATTTCATATTATTAAAACATTATTTTTACCTTAAATTACACTAATTACCTTTAATCGCAATTAATAAAACTTAAAAGTTACTATTCACTAAAAATTACTTCAATCTCATTGAACCACATTTTACTTCTTATTGACAACCATGTATGTCGGATTTTTGAAAATCAAATCCCAGAAGTGGAAAAGTTTCATTTAAACGAAAAATCAGTTTCTTTAACTACCACTTAGTGGTTTCACTATTCATCTAAAATTGAAGTTTTTCAGAAAAATACCAAAACTTCACCCTAAGATATATTTGATATTATTAATTAAAAAATGATTTCCATTTTAAAAAATTCAAAACATGTAAGTTACATTAATTAATTTAATAATTAATTCCCGCTGTTAGAGCAAATAGCGTGTTTTTATGAAACAATAAGTATCAAAAGATTAACAATAGTTTAAGTCCAATTTCAAAGTGAAATTAATTCCAACGACCACTATTGGATTAAATGGTAAAAATATATTCTAATTGAAATTTAAAACCAATTCAAAAGATAATCTAATCATGTAAATAAATTAGACTAAAAAGAGGTTTTGAATTAAAATACAACATTTTTCACTATTCATTAAAAAAATGAACTTTATCGGAAAAATACTAAAAATTTACACAAAGTAAATTTTGATGTCCCGATTCTAAAGAAGAATTTTATTTGGTACAATAAAATGTATAAGAGTGACCAAAACTATATTTATAGACGGTTCTCCATCAAAAGGCGATAAGTCAACCTTTTGTGATTGTTAGAGTATATATGCCTAAAATTGAATTCTTTTCATATTTTAAGCCTTTATCTTTTATTGGATAAATATAAAAACATTTAAAAGAACATATATATTAATATTTTAGTTATTTCTATTCATTCCCACCAATATAACGGCTACGTGTTAACTACCGTTTAAAAAAATATTATTTTATTACTAGTGTGCACTGTAAGATTTCAAAGAAACTTTTTGTTGCGTATCAGGTACACTATCGAACATAGAAAGCCCTTTAATGTAAAATTAATATTTTATTCGTAAATATTAGTAAATATGAAAATGTTTTATTCATTATTTACCTAGGATGTGACATCCTTCCCCCCTTTTGGAAATTGCGTCCTCGCAATTTTATTCACTTATCAAAATAAGTGGGGGTATTTATCACTCATAGAATTTTCAGATTCCCATGTTGCCTCTTCAACCATATGGTTTTTCGACAAAACCTTTACCTGGTGAATTACCTTATTTCGCAACACTTTGTCTCTTTGGTCAAGAATCTGGACTGGTTGTTCTTCATTAGAGAGATTCTCTTCCAACTGAACTGCCTCTGGGCTAAAAACATGAGATGGATCTGGAATATACTTTCTCAACATCGAAACATGAAAAACATTGTGTACCTGAGATAAAATCGGAGGTAAACCCACTCTGTATGAAACTGATCCAACCCTCTCCAGAATTTCATATGGTCCAATGAACCTTGGACTCAACTTTCCTTTCTTACCAAATTGCATCACACTTTTCAATAGAGAAACCTTGAGAAAAACATGATCACCTACCTCGAAAGATAGATCCTTCCTCTGGTTATCCGCATAACTTTTCTGTTTGCTCTGAGCTGTTCTCATGTGTTTCTGAATCAACTAAACTTTTTCTGCCATCTCTTCTACCAATTCTAGTCCCATCAGCTTCCTTTCACCTACTTCATCCCAAAAAACTGGAGTTGGACACCGCTTCCCATATAATGCCTCAAACGATGCCATCTGTATACTAGAATGAAAAATGTTATTATATGAAAACTCAACCATAGAAATATGTTAGTCCCAACTTCCCTGATAATCCATAGATCAAGCTCGTAGTATATCCTCCAAGGTCTAAATTGTTCGTTCTGACTGCCCATCTGATTGCGGATGAAAAGATGTACTAAAATTTAATTTAGTACCCAATGACTTCTGAAGGCCTTTCCAAAAGTTAGAACTAAACCTGGGATCACGATCAGATACAATGGAGAGGGGAACTACATGGAACCTGACTATCTCTTTAAGATATAACTATGAAAGTTGATCTAGAGACAAAGTTTCTCGAATAGGAAGGAAATGAGAAGATTTAGTCAATCGATCAACAATAACCCAGATTGCATTATTACCTCTAGATGTCTTCGGTAATCCCACAACAAAGTCCATGGATATATTTTCCCATTTCCACTCTGGAACTGGTAGAGGCTGAAGCATCCCTTTCGATAACTACCGCTCTGCTTTAACCTGCTAACAAGTCAAAAACTTCACAGTAAAATTAGCAATATCTCTTTTTATTCCATCCCACCAGTAATACTCCTGCAGATCTCTATACATCTTAGTACTGCCAGGATGAACTGAAAATGAGGAACTATGAGCCTCACATATCAAATCATTCTTTAGGCACACATAATCTCTTCCCAAACCTCAAAACACAATCATTATCAATGTTGAATTCAAGAAACTTACCCTTCTAAACCAGCTCTACCTTTTTCTACAACCCACTGTCTTTCTTTTGCGCTTTCTTAATTCTATCTGATAGGGATGATCTCACTGATAACTGAAACAAAATAAAATAACTTCCTACACCAACAACTTCTATTCCAAATTTCATCAAATCAAAAACCAAAGGATCTCGTTCCAAACATAGCATGGTTAATGAAGCATTACTTTTTTGACTCAAAGCATCAACCACTTTATTTTCTTTTCCTTGATTGTAATGAATTGTACAATCATAATACTTGATTAATTATAGCCATCTCCTCTGCCTCATGTTCAATTATTTCTGAGTGAATATATACTTTAAACTTTTGTGATCAGTATATATTTGACACTTTACTCCATAAAAATGATGCCTCCAAATTTTTAGAGCAAAAACAACAGCAGCTAATTCCAAATCATGTGTAGGGTAATTTACCTCATGAGTTTTCAATTGATGTAAAGCATATGCAATTACCTGATCATTCTGCAAAAGGAAACAACCTAGTCCCTTCAACGAAGCATCACTGTATATAAAAAACTCACCATTCCTGGAAGGAAGTGCCAGAACTGGAGCATTCACCAATCTTCTTTTCAACTCCTGAAAACAATCATCACATTATTTTGTCCAGATAAACTTAACACCCTTCCGAGTTAGCTTAATCATTGGACTAGATAACAGTGAAAATTTTTCAACAAACCTTCGGTAGTAACCTGCCAAACCATGAAAACTACGGATCTTGGTTACATTTGTGGGTCTTGGCCATTCTTCAACAATTTCTGTTTTAGCAGGATCAACAGTTATGCCATCTTTTGAAACAATGTGACCCAGGAAATAAATTTGTTGTAACCAAAACTCACACTTGCTGAACTTTCCATACAGTTTCTTTTCTTTAACGATTTTCAAGATAACCCTTAAATGAATTTCATTCTCCTCTTTACTTTTTGAAAACTCCAAGATATCATCAATGAAAACAACCAAAAACTTATCCAGGAACTCATAGAAAATTCTATTCATAAGGTCCATGAATACAGAAGGTACATTGGTTAACCCAAAAGGCATAACTACAAATTCATAATGGCCATATCTAGTATGGAACGCAGTCTTCAGAACGTCTGCTTATTTTACTTTCAACTGATGGTACCCTGACCTCAAGTCAATCTTCGAAAAATACTAAGCTCCCTGGAGCTGATCAAACAAATCATCGATATGAGGCAAAGTGTACTTGTTCTTAACAATAATGTTATTTATGGCTCTATAATCAATGGAAAGTCTCATTGATCTATATTTCTTTTTAACAAACAAGACAGGAGCACCCCATGGTGATGTGAAAGTACCATTATAAAATCATAAGACATAAAACAAATATAATGGAAATAAATCATTCCCACACTTTGATCAAAATATATCACTTAAATATATTGACATAACAAATCCATTATAAAAAACCATTTTCAATACCAAAATACAAAAAACAATATATGGTATTCATTTATTTTTTTTAAAAACATTACGGCTTGTTGAGGAATCCAAAGACCAAATAATACTCACGGCTGCGGAAAAGGTCATTGTCACTGCGTATGTTAAAAGAAACATTCCTTTTTGTAGTTTAGTAAAATGATTCATAGAAAAATATTCCTTTTGTATAAAAGTAAAATTAAAAGGGTTTATACACTGTATAAAATAAAGTTTTGTATAAAAAAAATATGCTTCAATGAAAGGAGATTGAGACGAAGTCACTTACCTCATGTCCGACGTGACTCGATTGCTCTTTAATCTCCTGAATAATAAACTAGTGTTAATTTTTACTTGCATAAGAACCTTTTTCAAGCTCATTATTACTTTTATATCACTTATTACCATGTTATAAACATTATTTAATCATTTAAGTTAATAATGTTTGTTTTTTCGATATTTGGTTCTTAAGTCGAAAGTGGACTTCTTACAATTACATGTTGTCTGTGTGGTCAAAGGTTAATTATATCCAGAATGATATTCATGATTTTGATATCATATATATCATATATATCCAGCATATACATGTATTTATAATATTACATAATCATTTAGAGGTAAGAAATGAAATGCACCGTTCATAGAGATGGTAAGCCGTACGTACGCATGAACGCTACTTTCATTTCTATGTCATATTAATGGAATTAAAACTAAATGTGAGGTATGTATATTTTAATTACCGAATTATATTCATCATTTATATGTAACATAAATCATATATAATTACTTTAAATCCATCCTTTATACGTCCCACATATGGCATTGACGAATCAAATCACTTTGAGGGGGCGGTAGTCCACACTTCCTAAAATGAAGATATCGCGTATACCCATAATGGAAGCCATAAAGGTGTGCCATAAATGAAAAATACAGAAGATTAAGGAATACATAAACATATTATATATCATATATAAATATAGTGACATCTTAATGGCCACCTTGGAAGGTGTTGGAAGAATATTGAACAATCATCGTTTCGTGAGGCAGAAATTCGCCATCCACAGAAACAGTATGTTCTTTAACCATTAGATGTAGGTGTGTGTAAGTTTAGTTCAAATTATTATTATAAAAACATCATAGTATATTGATGATACTGTAGTTGTTACAAAATAAATGAATAAAAAGAGTTTAGGGGGTTGGAGAAGCAAAATAAAACAAAAGAACACAAGAGAAAATGCTACCTTTAAAACGGGTAACTCTTTTTGATTTGAGCTCAAAGGATTTTTTGGGAAGCCTTATGCCCAATGTGAGGCTTCAAGGAGTAAGAGATAGATGTGGAGAGACAAAATGGGCATGGGTTGGCCGAGCCAAAGGCTTTGGAAGTGTGGGTAAGGAGGTAGAGTTGGGGGCCTTTTATAAGAGGAGAGGAGGGGCACTCTTGGAAAGTACAGAAATGTTACTTTATTTTAAAATGTGTTTCGGATTTAAAAGGTCCCACATTGATATAATTAGAGGATACGGTGATAAGGGTTCTAAATATACCCATCCAATAGGTTTTTTACAAGTTTAGGTCTTAGATTTTACATTATCTTTTCATTTTATTTAAATCATTAAATAATGAGGTAATCACTGCATCATCATGGTGTCATTAATTATCTAATTTATTTAATGTATAAAAATTATAAAAAAATAGCATGATGTAGGAAATTTTTTTATCTTTCTAATTAATATTTATAGTCAAAAATATGACTTGTATAACCCCAGTTAAAAATTGTTTTAGTAAAACAACTCATGTTTGTGACATTTTTATTTTAACTTTAAATAAAAAGTTATTTATGTCAATTTCCTACCAAAGTGGCTCCATGGGGTCCCCAAGTTGACCCATGGATTGTCTTGGTCGGCCAGGACACAACCAATGAGGGTTGGACATGTGTCTAGGTCATTTCATATTATTAAAACATTATTTTTACCTTAAATTACACTAATTACCTTTAATCGCAATTAATAAAACTTAAAAGTTACTATTCACCAAAAATTATTTTTATCTCATTGAACCACATTTTAATTCTTAATGACAACCATGTTTGTTAGATTTTTAAAAATCAAATAACATAAGTGGCAAAGTTTCATTTAAATGAAAATCCAGTTTCTTTAACTACCACTTAGTGGTTTCACTATTCATCTAAAATTGAAGTTTTTCAGAAAAATACCAAAACTTCCCCCTAAGCTATATTTGATATTCTGAATTCAAAAATGATGTACATTTTAAAAAATTAAAAAAATATAAGTTACATTAATTAATTTAATAATTAATTCCCGCTGTCAGAGCAAATAGCGTGTTTTTATAAAACAATAAGTATCAAAAGATTGACACAAGTTTAAGTCCAATTTCAAAGTAAAATTAATTCCAACGACCACTATTGGATTAAATGGTAAAAATATATTCTAATTTAAGTTTAAAACCAATTCAAAAGATAATCTAATCATGTAAATAAATTATATTACAAAGAGGGTTTGAATTAAAATACAACATTTTTCACTATTACTTAAAAAATGAACTTTATCAGAAAAATAAAAAAATTTACACAAAGTAAATTTTGATGTCCCGATTCTAAAGAATAATTTTATTTGGTCCAATAGAATGTATAATAGTGACCAAAAATATATTTATAGACAGTTTGTCGTCAAAAGGTGATAAGTCGACCTTTTGTCAATGTTAGAGTATATATGTCTAAAATTGAATTCTTTTTGTATTTTAAGCCTTTATCTTTTATTGGATAAATGTAGAAACATTTAAAAAAACATATATAATAATATTTTAGTTATTTCTATTCATTCCCACCAATATAACGGCTACGTGTTAACTACCATTTAAAATAATATTATTTTATTACTAGTGTTCAACATAAGATTTCAAAGAAACTCTTTGTTGCATATCGAGTACGCTATCGAACATAGCAACCCATTTAAAGTAAAATTAATATTTAATTTGTAAATATTAATAAATATGAAAATGTTTTATTCATTATTTACCTGGGATGTTACAGTTATCGTATTCCCACAAAATGGAATGCTTGAAGATATGTGTTATATAATAAATACATAATCATATATAATCATAAATATAATATATATCCTATATAAATAGCATTTTTTTTATTATTATTCCAATTCTTGAGAGATGTTAATGGAAAAATAGACGACATTGGTTTGCGAGGCAGTAGTACACCATACATACGAAAGATTATTTCATAACCCATTTGATAAAAGTGTGTGAAATTTTAAGTCAGAAAATTTTCATAAATTTTTTTTACAATATTTAATATATTGAGGTTATTATAAAATATTGGTATAGTAGGAATTTAAGGAGGCGGAGAAGGAAATAAATTAAAAATGATTTTAAAAGATCATTACCTTTTCTTCAAGAATCCCCATTAGGTTTTCACTAAAACCTTCAAAGACTTGATTTATTAAAAAAATAATGATTCTAATATTATGGTATGGATGTTGGGGAGTTATTTGGGTATGTAATTTCGAAAAAAATTGTGTTTATTGTGTGTAGTGTAGAGGAGAGTGGTAGACCCTTTATAAGTGGGGGAGTGACACACTTTTGATTTTTTAAAAGAGTTAATTTTGCCCACATTTTGTTCATGTAAGTAGGAAAAAATAGTGGATGAATATATATAATATAAGGGGAAATGTATAAATTTGAAAAAAAAACGGGTTTTTTAGATTTTTGAGGTCATTTGGAACATTAAGTTAAATGTTTAGTCCCTTGGTAAACTCATCTTTCTCTTAATCACTGTAATTAATATTAACTACTTTCAATAATAACTTTGGTAAAAAATCATGTTAGATTTATTAAAAAACATATATTATTCTTATTCCAAATATTTAATCCATTTTTTTTAAATTTAAATCATGTAAGTGGTAGAAATTAATTTAAAATTAACTCCGTAGATTTGATGAGGAAGCGGGTTCTCAAAGTGAAAATGTTCAAAAGTTTACTAATATTTAAATCCAAATTCAATATAAAAATGATAAAAATGAAATAAATTGTATTAATATAATTATATTTAGAATATTTTTTCTTTAAAACCAATTAAAAATATAATTTAACATTATAATATATTTATATGAAAAACCATCTTTGAATTAAAATTTGTTGTTGTTCACTAATCAACAAAAAATGAAAAGTTTCATAAAAATACAAAAAATTCACCAAAAGATAATTCTGATATTATTATTTCAAAAATTAAGTTTATTTTTCAAATAAAATTTATAAATGTTATATTTTTTAAAAAAGTGCTTTATTAATTGGTGGAAAACCTACCTTTAGAAAAATACATATTTTCGTACAAAAAATCAGATATGTTCTTATCTAATGCCTATAAAATCATTTTATGGATGTAAATTTTTTTATTTAATATATAATAAATGAAAATATCATTAAGATAATACACTAATGTTAATTAATTTAAGGTATTTATATTATATTCCTTTGGAGCATAAAAATAGTTTTTTTTATAAAAACATTTTCTTTATATTTAATTGGTTTTTATATTAATTTCTAATTAATTGGTAACCATTGAACTCAAAAATATATCTTCATAAGTTTTTTAATAGTAGTCATAAACTCTAATTTAATATATAGGATATAATTTTATTTTCAAATAATAATATAAATAATATTTTGTAAAACTTGATCTTCCTTGTAATGTAGGACATCCAAGAAAGTCATTATTTCGTTTAATGAAAGCTAACTCAGTGATTTGTACATTGAACGATATATCATATATTGAATTTATTTAAAATAGTAAATATATTTTAATGTCTTAGGATGTTATATTCCCTTATAATCTTGGTGTTGCGTGTCACATACACAATTAAATAAAATTTTCTTTATTTTGAATTTTTGAGGTGTTACATTATACCCACCTTAAATAAATTGAATCCTTAAAATTTAATCTTGATATTGGTAACCCAATGCATAATATTTGAAAAATATTTTTTTGGAAAATCTCATATCATAAAAGGTTTAATAAAATAACCTCTTAAAATATAGAATGATAAGTACAAAGGTTACATTAAATAACATATTACTAGGATTCTATATAGAATAACATCGATGGAAAGTCAAAATATGGGAATATAGTAAAAGCGTAAATATTTATAGAGAGTGTTTGAGGTCATTTAAGAAAAATAACTGAATGATCAATGGAAAGTTGAGAAGATCAAAACCATAAATCTAATAGGTGTGAAAAGTTCATTGATGTCATAAGAAATAATGTTAATAAGATAGAATTTTATTTCAATATTCCTTTTCTAAAATTGATAAATTATTTAACTATATAATAATATGAGAAAGTATAATTTATTTATATATCTAAATTTCATAAAAAATTCATCCATTGGTTGAGTTTTGATCTATTAATCTATGAAATGAATACCCATAAATGATTTTTTAAGCATGAAGTACAAAAATTTACTTTTAACGAATTGTAAGATTTATAAAAGATTGGAAAGTATTTTCATATACATCTTTATAGTTTCAAAAAAATATGGATAAATAATTAATCTATAAACCTCAAACTTAATACTATTAGTTTATCATTAATATTTATTCATCAAAATTTTTAACTAAAAACAATGACATATTAACGAAGACATCACATAGTCCAGTGGTAGGTGTGAAACCCTTATCATCCTTTTGTCTTGGGTTAAAGACCCACCAATTTTTCAGATGTAATGGGTTATCACCATTCATGTGATTTTTCTTTTTTATAAACTATATTAATATAATTTCTATAAATATCCCTAAAATATGGTATACATACCTGTATTAAATAGACTTTTTTTACATTGGTTTTTAATGAAAATTTTTACCCAATTCTAATAAATCCTATTTGACTATAATGATTGTATTAACCATAAAAACCATTATTACCTTTAAAACTATGTCTATAAAATGTAAACACACTATTACTCAAATAACATTTTCAGTAAATAATAAACTTTCTAAATAATTCTCTAACTATTTTTAATCATAGTATAATCACATCACATAAAACCTAAAAAGTTATATTTCAGACTTGGAGCGTATGATAAACCTTTTTCTCAAAATCCCATAATATTATTCATAACTCTTAAGTTAATTAATTCACACACTCTTCTAAAACTAACACAATACTTTGATGTTTCATAATTGTGATCACCAAAATACCATTTGTAAAATACTTATAAAATTTAATTATTAAATACCAATTCACAAATACTTCATCCATTTTATTTCAACTGAGGCACTTCTATGGTATAGGGTTTTTCTTAGGTCATTCATTTTTATTGTCAATTCAAATAATTTTAAAATGTTTAAAAAAATGAGAAATATCCTAAGAATATCCCTGGGAATGTCAAACCAAATGTACAATATGGTCTATTGTCATATACTAGGTTATGATCATGTAAATCTTGACATTCCATTTTCATAGTTATGACACCTAGGTTCATTTGTTCCATAAGAACATCAAATTGTAGTATCTAGATATGCATGTATTTCTATGAAAAAACACATGATATCTACATTACAGAAACTATAGGATGTTATTATATACTTATACTAAAATTATATCATAGGGGTAGGTTTCCCAATCTATGTTTTCCTAAATCTAGTTATCCATGTTTCTACTAAACTTAATTTGATACGAACTATATCATTCCTGACCCTATTAGCCTAAACTAGGTTCCTACTACCCTTATATTGGCATAAGATACCAGGAAATAATATCCCAATGGACTAAATAGTTTAGTAGTCTTGGTAAACTAGACAAATACATGAGTATTTTATTTCAATTAAAAAATAAAATTATATTTTTTTTGAAAATAACTTTATTCCATCTAGTGTATCTATGCATAAAATTTATAGTAAATATCATGGAATCCTGGGGAAAGAAAAAAAATAAATATGAGCTCAAGTTTTTATTATGGGTTAAATATTGTAGAATAAATAATAATTAAATGAGAATAATAAATATTTAAAGGTAAATATCTGAACACACATTACATATAATAAATAAAATGAGAAGGAAGTGCGTAAAAAATATAGCGAGGTTAATAAATGAAAACACATTTCCTTTAAATAACTTGAATATCACGATAAAATAAGGAATAATCAATATGAAAAGGTAAATAACTAAAAAAAATGCCAATTAATTAATAAACTGATAATGAAATACATCTATATACTTTTACATTGTGAAAATATCATGGATAATAATAACTAGATTCTAAATGAAGATAATGCTAAATTATTAGACGTCATGTTTCCTAGGTACATGAAACCTTTGACTTCAACACCTTTAATAAGATGTCTAAAAGCATACTACTTTCACAACCTTTCATAAGGAATTTCAAACTAATTAGTTAAAAAAATATTTTTCTTTTCAAAATGATTTTATCTCATGAGACTACTGAAGAATCAAGAGTATTACTTTAAATGATCCAAAACCCATGTCATACCAGTTTAAAACATTCCTCATATATCTAATAATTTATTTAATTCCAAAACAATGTTCCTTATAAAATTTTTATATTTTGTAAGGAACACAAATTTATCAAAATTTCACTATATAATAAAATAACAATAAAAGTGAAAACCACATGTAAAATTGGTATATGTTTTCATAATAATCATATCAATTATAAATAATATGGATATTTAGGGGAAATTTAATGTTCAATGATCACATTAATGTAAATAACTCAATACTAAATTTATGATAAATAAAATGGTCCAAGGAAGTAAATTTAAATATTATACTTGGTATAAATAATCATAATACATATAATGGAATAATAAAAATGGTATAAATACAACTTATACACATTGGAATCAGAATAATGGTTGTTTTTGTTGATGAAATAAAAGAAAATCTTTGAAAACATTCTTGGGGAAAATATCCTTTTCATTTTGGAAATCAATTTTTTTTTAGTTTTTTTTCAAATCCCTTTCATTGAAAATATTATTTAAAAAAATCATTAAAGATATCCTTTTAAACTTTAAAAGAAAGATTTAATGAAACTATGATCGGTAATTCCATACATTCCATTCAAGGTAAAAAGAACATTCATTTTTCATTGTAAAAAGTTTATAAAAGTTCCTTTTTCGGAAAATGAAAAGTGGATTTATTTCAATAAATTTGCTAAAAAAGTAAAAATAGGTTACAATTTCGTTATTAAATCAATTTTAAAATTTTAATTTTTTTTAAAACACTTTTAGAGAACATGGTTTTCAGAAGAAAACCAATTTTCACTAAAATACAGAAATAAAGTCAGGTTTTATTGAAAGAATTTTATAAATCATTTTAAGTACAAAATGAAAACATTTTAAGTACAAAATAGTGTAAAATTGTTACTAATACTTTAATATAATCACGAATAACAATATTATAATAAAATTTATGGGTTTATTAAACAATTATAATATAATTTCCTTCAATGGAAATCAAATTGTAAACAATCTTGAAAAAATGTGATTGTAAGGTAAACCCTTGAAAAAATCATTATGTTTAAGTGAGAATAATAAAATGAATTGATTATTTGGGTCAAATATAAATACACATAAAATAATTTTAGATACAATAAAATATATTAAAAATTAATTACACACATATTCTTATATGATTAATGATAATGAGGAAGTAATATAACACAATGAAAAGGAATTGGGTTATTAAATTTTTAATCACTTGATTACATTTAATTAAATACCATTAAATGAAATAATTAAAATTTGAAATTAAAATACCATGAATAATTAAGTATTAATGATATTACATGTCAATGTGGAAGTATATACACCAGATTAATGATAATATTTGTATAACATTATAATATGTCTCAATAAAAAAAAATTGTGAAAAAAATCCATTTCCTTAAGCTTTATTTTAGTTGAACAACCTTGAACCTCATGTATAATTGTTTTTATCATGTTATTAAATTATAATAGAACCATATTAATATTTATAATATCATATATTATCCTTTTATAACATCTTATCTCCCATTTGTTAATAATCTTTCATTTTTTTATTGTTTTGGGTGTTAATTACCTTTGATTTTTGAGTTTGTTTTGACTTGTTCTTTTTTCATCTTACATAGATCATAATTTCACCATATGAAAAATGTAAAAAATTAATTAAATATAATATATATTTATTATATACATATTTATAGTCATCCATAAAATTTGGAGATAGGAAATGAAATAGTCTGTTCATGGAGACGGTATGTCGTACGTATGCATGAACGGTGTTTCCAATTTATAGTTATATTGAGATAAGGAAAAGTAAATGATATATATATATATATATATATATTATCATTAAATTATAATTATTATGTCATATATATCACATATTTTTATTAAAACCATCCATAATACATTCCATGTAAGGCGTGAATGAATCACATCGCTTTGCGTGGTGGTAGTCTTCCATACACATGGACGACGTTGTCATATTCAAAAATGGAAATTATAGAGGTATGTTTTATGTAGTAATTATAAAATAATAAATAAATCAATTATATAATATATATAATATATATACATAATTTCTATCATTATTACCAATCATGAAAGATGATAATGAAAAAAAAACGACATTGGTTTGCAAGGAAGTAGTCCGACTTACACACGAATGATGATTTTGTAACCCATTTGATAGAATTCTATGAATTAGTAGGTCATAAAATTTTCCTAAAAACATATAATTATATTATATATACTGATATTATTATATAATCATGTTATAATAGTAATTGAAGTAGGTGGATAATGAAATAAAATAAAATTTCTTCTAAAATATCATTGCTTGTTCTTCATGTATCGTCTTTGTCTTTAAAATAAAAACATAAATGGTTGGATTTATTCAAAAAATGAGGATTATAGGATGAGGATATGTATTTAAGGGAGTTATTTATTCATTTCTTTTCCAAACTAATTGGTTTTAATGTTTTAAGTGGAGAGGAGAGTTAGTGGACTTTTATAAGTGGGGTGAGTAGTACACTAGTAATTTTTTGAAAGAGTGAATTAAAACCATGTTTTTTCATGTTATTAAGACCCAATAATGTAAAAATATATATAATAGAAAATATAAGTTCAAAATATTTCCTGAAAATTGGTGGTGGACAATATTCTGGGTCATATCACCCCTTATGTTTAAATTTTAGTCCCTTATTAAACACGTTTATCTCTTAATCACTATAATTAACTTCCTTCACAAATAAAGTTAATTATAAATCAAGTTTTAATTATTATAAATTATAAAATTTTGTTATTCCAAATATGGTATCCATTTTTAAAAATTAAAATAACATAAGTGTGAGAAATTAATTTAAAATGAATCTCACAATTGAGATGAAAAAGTTGGTTATTAAAGAGATGTTCAAAAGTTTTCTATGTTTTTCTATCTAAATTCAATATAAAAATAATTACAATGAACTAAATTATATTAATATATTTATAATTTTTCTATTATTACTTTAAAATCAATTCAATATATAATTTATCATTATAAATTATTTAGAAAAAAAGATAGTTTTCAATTAAAATTCAGTATTATTCATCATTTATAAAAAAATGAAACTTCTCAGAAAAATACAACAAATTGACCCTAATATAATTTTGACATTATTATATAAAAAATTAAGTTTATTTTTTTACAAAAAAATTTATAAAAGTGTCAAAATATTTTAAATCAAGTGCGCCATTAAAAAGCGGTAGAATTGCCTTTAGAAAGTACAGTTATTACAAGTAAAATTAGATTTGTTCTTAACTAATGCCTATAAAATCTATTGGATGAATGCGAAAAAATTTATTAAATATAAATTAAATATTTTTTATTAAGATAATATATTAATTCTAATTAGTTTAATTTATTAAGATTATGCACCTTATGCGTATAAAAATAGTTTTTTACAAAAACATTTCCTTTAAATTTAATTGGTTTTTATATTCATTTATATTTAATTAGTAACCAATGAATTCAAAAAAAATATTTTAAGAAGTTATTTTATAATATTCATAACCTCAAATTTAACGTCTAGGATTTAATTTTTATTTTAAAGAATAATATTAATAGTATTTGGTAAGAATCCATCTTACGTGTAATGCAAGACATCAAAGAAAGTCATTGTTGCGTGTAGCACAAGATAACTCAGTGTTGCATGAATTGAAAGTTATATCATAGATTGGATTTACATAAAAAATTAATAATATTTTAAGGTCATGATATATTATAATCCCTTACACTTTGGGTTGTATGTCACATACACAATTGAATAAAATTTTATACATTTAGAAATTTATAGGTGCTACAATAAATAAGGAAACTTATTTATCATTTCTATTATATTGATTATAGTTTTAAATTTTTCTATTATGGTTTTGATTTTATTGTATATCATTTTTTTTCTTTTTAGGCTGATGTATCACTAAATAGTGGTTGTATTAGTCTATAGTGGTGTTTCTTAGTGCTAAAAAATAAATAAGAAAAATTGAACTTTCTTAACATATATTTTCTCAGAGATTTTTAAGTGCAAATAAATCATTTTTAGTTATATGAAATGGGGATTATGTTGTAGTGAATAAAATTTAATTATATCAATAGACAAAAAATAATTTTATTAGTAAAAATAATCAATACAACACAATAAAAATTAAATCAAATAAGACTATTTATAATAAAAAATAAAAACTTTTAAAAAATTCATGTAATAAGAATTTATAGCGTTAAATCTTTCTATTTTTAATAATTATAAAATTAAAATTAAAACTAAATATTTATTGGAATTTAAACCTAATTTTTATATATAAAAACATTCAAAAACTAAAAATAAATTTAAAAAAAAATCAAATGACACATAATAATGTTTTTCAATTAAACATAAATGGCTAATTTTTTTAGTAAAATTTTTTTCATCCAAATAATAATGATGATTTTATTATTTATAAAATTTAAATAAATACATTATTAATGAAAAATTGAATAAAAAATAGCTTATATAACAAATATGCCAAACTGAAATGATTTTTTTAAAAATAAAATAAACAACCGAGTAAAAATAAGCACTAAACATGCTAATTAAAATTATAATACAATTTCTATTTTTTTTAAATATAACATGTGTTGTTTTAAACATGTATATTTTAATGATTAAAATAGAAAATAGTGCACAGAAGTATAAAATAATTATTTTTAAAGTAAATAGAAAATGATAGAAATTTTGGAAATATATCTTTTAATGATGCCAAAAAAATTTCTTCTTGTGCAACCTTGTAGGTAAATAATTTCATTTCTAAATTTATTTGTCAGTATCCATAATTATTATTGTTTTTTAAAATTTTATATTAACAATGTTTTAATAAAACTTCTTATTACTTAAAAAATAATTATTAAGTAATTATAAATAAAATATTGTAATAATTATTACTTATTAATAATAATTATTAATATTTTTAAAAAGATATTAGTTTTTAATAATAATTATGAAACACATATTAATATAATAATAATAATAGTTTTTAATAATAATAAAAATATCTCTTTAGGAAAAAGGGATTATAAACCACAAAAACACACACACACCAAGAGCACACAAGTGGATTCAACCTGATCCATTCCTATTTGGATTGACAAGAACCCATGAGGGCCACAAAAGCAATGAATTGAAGGTTTAGAGGCATGGAGATCATTTTTTTGGTGACCCAAAGGCCAGGATCTAAAATCCATGAAATCTATTGAACTTATCCTACCCTTCATAATTTATTATTATCCCCACTTTTCTATGTTCCATTTTCTCTATGCCTTTCTGATTCGTATTTTACGACTTAGTAATACATTATTAATGGACCTTATACATCCCTCTTATTCCCAGTGTTGGTTGTGCTACAATATCCTCACATTCCATTCTGCCCTCACTATAACAACCCATGACCCACACTCCTAGATCCAGTGATGAAATCATACAATTTTCATTTTCGGATTTGATGCTGATAATTGCGACCAAATTTTTTTCCATTAAAACCATACAACATAAAAATGAAAAAATGGATAAAATATATTCTCTAGTACCTTTAAGGTTTATAGTTTAAGAAAATTATGAAAAACTCATATATAATAAATATCCATACAGTTAATTGAGAAGTTAACCAACTTAACCCATCATTTCTTATTTCAAATTTAGTCATCATAATCATCCATATGAAATAACTTCTATAAATAAATAATTTTACAACTTCTTTATAACCTAAGGTAAAATGAAATATAATATGGGTGAGATCAAATGCTCAGTAACGGTAAATATAAGCATTAAAAATTGAATATCATCAATGAGAAAGAGAAGAGAACAAGGTTATGACATCATATCAAAGTGAATGAGAAAATCATAAAATAACTCATACCCAACATTACATAGGTTATCAGATATAAAAAAATGGAAAATGAAAGAGTCACCAGAATAAATAACTATGAACCATGTGTTATCAATATTGATCAAATGAAACATAATTAACCTATAGAAATAAAATTAAAATCATTTTTCAATATATTGAAGCATCATATTCACAATACCCTTTCAAAAACCTTTTAATAAGAATAACCATCTGACAAACATTCTATATAATCATTTCTCATTGAATTAGAGTGTGATCTTAGAACACCCATCATATAAGCTATAACTGGCTCACCCAACGATATCTAAGAGACCCATTATATAAGATATAACTGGATCACCCATCACTTTTTTCCCACCCCATTATATAAGATATATTGGGCTCACTCAAAACTATCTGGGCCACCCCATGTATAATATTTAATGGGCTCCCCCGACGCTATCTTGATAACCCCATTTTTCATCTATAATGTCAAAGATCTATAACATGAATAAGTACATAGATATTTCACATCATCATAAAACTCATATAAAAAATAATTATTCTTTCACATCATGATTAAACCATAGAAATAAAATTGGTTTCATGTCAATATATTTGAAAGATGATTAACTTGTGGAAAAGAAATAGGTTCCATAATAATATCTCTAAAAGAAACATTATCCATTAAGAGAAATATTAAGAATGGAATCAATATAGAATATCCACTTTAGAGGAAAATTAGCAAAAGGGCTTTTTATGTTGATGAATTTAAATTCTAACAAATTATCATTAAAAACATTCTTGTGGAAATTAACCTTATCATTTTAAAAATACCCTTTTAAAACCAAAAAAATCTTGAAAATTATTTTATTTGAAAAACATTAGAAACATATAAATTATTTTTTAAGAATAATTTAACAAATTTATTGAGTAAAATAACCTTTAATATTTGAAAATAAAACCTTTTAAAACCTTTTTTAATTTTTTTATAAAATATTATTTTAAAAGAAAACAGATTTCCAAATGAAGAGAGAAATGAAGTTAGATTTTATTAAAAATAATTTCATAAATTTTAAGAAAAAAATAGTTTAAAAATGGTACAATTCCATTAAAATATCATAAATAAAAATATGATAATATATTTAATGATAATTATAAGGTTTAAACATTAGATACTTAATCATAACAATCCCGATAAATAATGAGATCGTAACAAAAGAATTTTACCTCTTTGGAAACTTTTACACAGAATAACCATGAAATAATATCATTTTTAAAATTATTAAAATAATTATATTAATTACATAAAATGTCAAAGGGGTTGAATATACAACTCATAAATGAAGGTAGGTGTATAACATAACTTACGTTTAAAAGAAGGAAAATTGAGAGAAAAATTAGATAATGCTTTGGTAACATTGAAACCGTAAAACTCATGAAGGAAAGATCCAAAAATTGATATAAAAATACCCATAAATTTAATGATAATTTTCATAAAATAAATTAATATAAATTATATATACCACATACAAGAAATAGGCAGTGATTGTGGCATATGTCTCACAAAAATAAAATGCGAGACAAAATTATATTACCTTAGGCCATTACATCGATCATACTCATTCAAAAATCTTATATAATAAATATAAGTTTTATGTACATCTATTATTGAACCATATTTATTTGTATAATACCATATATGATTGTATTAGGACCTTTTATTACCCATTTATTAATAATTCTATGTCTGAATTATGTTTCGGGTAATAACCACATTGTTTTTTATTTATGTTTTGATTTTTTTCAGTATTATTACTTTGATCATGATTTAATATTATAAATAATGTAAAACATGATGTAAATATGATATATATTCAGTATATATGTATTTATAGTAGTCTATAATATTTAGTGATAGGAAATGGATTACATAGTTTATTGAGACGGAAAGGCATAGGTATGCATGAACGCTATTCCCATTTTATTATCATATTGAAGGAAGACAAAGTAAATGGTATATATATATATATATATTATAATTACATTAGAATTATTTTTTCATATATATAAATTTTTTAACTCATCATTAATACATTTTGTCTAAAGTGTAAATGATTCACAATGCCTCATGAGATAGTAGTCCATCGTATACACAAACGATATTATCATATTCATTATATAAAAATAAAATAATCATAATAACATCATAAATATCATATTTATCATATATAAATATAATTTACATTACTATTACCAACCATGAAAGGTGGTAATGAAAAACGTAATGACATCAGTTCATGAGGCGATAGTTCGTTGTACACACGAATGATGATTTTATAACCCATTTGATGGAAGTCTATGTGGTTTTAGGTTATAAAATTAACATAACAATAACTTTTTATATTTAATATAATTATTTTATTATATAATAATGTTATAATTATAATTTAATGAGGTGGGGAATATATAAAATAAAAACAATTTTAGAACATTACTTCTTCTTTCAACATTCTACTTATGTTTTCACTAAAACCAACAAAGGATTGAATTATTTTTAGAATAATGCTTTTGGGATGAGGTTTTGAAATTTATTTTGTTAGTGTATGGATTATAAAAACATCTTTAGATGTGTGAATAAGTGGGGGGGGGGGAGTGAGTTCCCTTTTATAGTTGATGAGGAGTGACATTATTATAAAATACTAAAAGTTATTCACTATCAAGTGGTCAATATTACCTAAAGAGGATCAAATATTGATAATAATGGATTATATGGATTATTATTTTGATAAAAACCTCAAAAAAACAAAATAAATACATT
This sequence comes from Viscum album, assembly GCA_963277665.1. Classification (NCBI taxonomy): domain Eukaryota; kingdom Viridiplantae; phylum Streptophyta; class Magnoliopsida; order Santalales; family Viscaceae; genus Viscum; species Viscum album. The sequence continues at coordinate 1,877,198,101 of OY728147.1, forward strand.
TTTAAGACATTACTTTCTTTATATCCAAATTTTCCTTATTTTTTTCATTTTGGTTTTTCATTAATGTAACAAGTTTTATAACCTAAGTAATTTATACATTAAGAATAAATTAAAGTGATAATTATTAAAAAAAATTATACCCACTGATTGTAAATATTAAATCCAAATTATAAAATAAAAATCCCATATGTGTTGGAAATTAATTTTAATAGAAGCGCATATAATGCACAAAAACACAACATTAACTCGAAAGGTACCGTCAATGTTCTTTTTATTTATGGGTCAATATGTTCATTAGAAAAGATTAATTTGTCCATTAATGGACCATATTTTATATTAATTAACATTTAAAATCACTTGGATGAATATAGTATTTTTATTAATTTTAAATCATTTAATAAAATATAATTTATTATAAAATAACATTAGCGACAATTTTGTCATTATTTATTTAATTTAAAATTAAAAATATATATCAAATGAATTAATTTTAATATATTAAGTACAAATATATTTAAAATTATATATTCATCAAAAAAATTAATTTAAGATAATAATTTATTCAATTTACATCAATTTTAATATTTTTAGTATCATTTATTTTAGTTGATTATTAACTAAATAATTACTAATTTTACATTTCTTAAACATTTTATATAATTATTTAATATCATAAAATTAGAGATAAATTATCATGATAAAATAATAATTTATATTTAAGAAGGATATATATAACCAAACTTATTTTGTTTTTCCTTATCCCAATGCTTTATATAAATTAAATGGAAAAGGGCTCCTTTTTGTCTTTTTCTTTACTTAAATTGTTATATGGGTCACTTTCATGTACTAGTGTCCCAAAAAACTCTTAAAATCGATCCTAAAGTCATAAGGGTTGACATATGTAAATCCAATGTTGTTTTGGACATGTTTTTAGGTTA